>JAHBCN010001772.1:0-107292 GCA_019359885.1 Listronotus oregonensis | reverse complement strand
CTACAATAATTCTTATTTATGAAGGCGAGGCGAAATATAATTCATAGAATGTATTATTTTTATATGTTTTAGGTAATGTGGTATGCTTTTGTAAGTTTCCTTTAACTCAATACCATAATGAAAAAAAGTGGATGCTGTTTGGAACACAGTTCTGTAGTGTCCTAAAGTTGTGAATAAATAAATATATATATATATATATATATATATATATATATATATATATATATATATATATATATATAAAAAAAAAATTCATTTAATTAAAAATTTATAATTAAAAAAATTATGATATTCTAAGATGAAAATAAAATTATTTTTTGGATTCTAGTCATCAGGTCATATCTAATACTTCTTTTTATTCTGGGTTTTTTTTATTTTTTTATCTAAAAGTAAGACGGGGGCCCCCTTTAAATAAAAACCCAAAAGATGCCATTGGCCACAAGGGGAACACAAATTGTAATTTTGATATTGCTGTATTAAACAAGCAAGTTTGCGAAACTAGGGTCTAGTTTTATATCCCTGTATTTATTATATTATCGAATCATAACAAAAAGATAAAAATCTACTTAAACAGTTGTCTTTCAGGATTTAGAAAAAACCGGGGTAAATCTACCAGAAAAGCAGAAATTTACTAAATATCGCAACGCTGATCACGACCAATCACAAGTCGTTTTGGCCTTACAGTCAGATTTAAAGGGCCAGACATGAACTTTAAATGACAATTAGACAGAAACTATTTTTTTCCGAGAACAGTTAATTAGCAGATGGTTATTAAATAGGCAAAAAAGAGTTGAACTTTTTAAACCCAAAAAAAATTTTTTTGCGCGAGGAGCCTGTTTATTTTGGCATTGAATTGGTTTTTCATTTGAAAAATACTCATTAAAGGCTCGTTCAGACGAGGACATTGATGTGACATCTAATGATGTGAAAGTATCTAACATTTAATGTTATGACACTAGGAGTCCACACGGACAAAGAGGGTCGCGACATACTTTTTGGAGTAAAAATGACGCAACTCGTATCTGCTGTGGCAAATGTGTTAAAAAAAAACAATTGTTTTAGAATAAAGGCTACAATTAAAAAATCAACAATGGGTTTTAAAATGGACTAGGCGTAGAAACACATGGGATACACCAGCAATACTTTAAAGAGAATTGAAGTTGGCAAACCCAAGATCCTTTTGCAATTGTCTCCAAATCAAGCAGAACACGTACAATGTTTTTTTTTTACTGAATAGCAGACCAAATTACAAAAATGCACCAAATAGTGTAAAAACGTGCTGTTTTGTAAGGCGCAATGTGGCGTCAACGTTCAGACAATTAAATAAATGAGACATTTAACGTCAGTGGAATCGCAAGTGTCACATTGTTACATATCAGAGATTTTAGTGCCACGATTTAGTGGCACCGTGTGAACGAGCCTTAAAATCTCTACTTAAACCTTTAAGGTGCTAAATAATTACGTATTAAAGGCTGGTTTATGCAGACAACTTTAAATCTGATTTAACTTTTATTTTAATTTATTTTAACTTACAAAATTTCTAGACCATTTATGGAGAATATTTACATTTAACTTACGCAGGCGCAGAAACACGAAAATTTCGTTGGGTTGGTATTAATTATTAAACCATTTTTTATGTTTTGACACGGTTTTGACTGTTTTGTGCTTGGTTTGTTATAATTTAATAATTAAAATGATTAATAAAGATATCCGTATTCTCCGTTACCTAAATCGGGTTGAAGGTTAAAGTTGACAGCTCGGTCTAGGCAAATTTTAAGTTTGATTATACTGCTCGCGCATGCTTATTTTATTATTATTTAATTTATTTTAAGAAAATTAAAGTTGGTCAACTTCTTAAATAAAAGCTATAGTTTTCTTCAAGTGTGTATAAACGCGCTTATACCGGGTGACAACGAAATCACTACCCAGCCTTTTATTTTCTTTGAATGAAAACGTATGGCTTTCAAATTTTAGAATGACATATTACATCATAAGATGCCGATTCTGGATAGTATAACATTTTTCTATCATTTCCGGTTTAACCGAAAACGACATCAACTTTGATTTTTCCAATGCAACACCCTGTATATTTTTAAAAATTTGGATTCTACGGCTTATTCCTAATATAAAATCTATATTATAACATATACCCAAGGGCGTCGATAAGGAGAGGGTAATGGGGGTAATTACCCCCCTCCCCTCCAAAACCCTACCTACCACGTCGTCGGCAAATATATTCTCCCGAAAAAAATTATCGACGCCCTTGCATATACCCATTTTTGTTAGTTTTTGAGAAAATTGTTTGCCCCTATAACTGCATAATATGCGGTCGTTTGAACATTTGAATCGTCCTTTCCTCAAAAACTAACAACGATAAATATAGGATATAATAGAGATTTATTATCAGGAATGACTTGTACAACCCAAATTTTAAAAAATATACAGGATGTTGCAATAAAATTTTTTAAGTAACATTATTAGAAAAGTTAATTTTCGCAGTACTTCCGGTAAAGCCGGAAGTAGTTTTATTATGCCCTCCACAGATAGAGTCTTTAGGAAGAATTAAATTAAACACAATAAATTTTTACAACATTTATTTGTTTTCCCCATAAAACTGCATAATGTGCGGAAGTTTAGACATCTTTAATCGCCTTTTCTTAAAAACAAGCAGAGAAAAGGTATAGGATATAATATATCAAAAATGATCCGTAGGAATCCAAAATTCGAAAAATCTACAGGGTATTTTATTGAAAAAATCAAAATTGATGTCGTTTTCCCGGGTTTAAAACCCGGGAAATGGTAGACACATGTTATAATATCCAAAATCAGCATCTTATGATATAATATATTTCCAAAATTAAAAAGCCATATGTTTTCATTAAAAAATAAAGGGCTGGGTAGTGATTTCGTTGTCACCCGGTATATTGGTGTGCAATGATCTTACACTAAAGTTAGGCTGGTTCATGCAGACAACTTTAAATTTAATTTAACTTTAATTTAACTTTAGTGTAAGATCATTGCACACCAATATACAGTGCTTTCATTTCAAAACGAACCACCCTAAATATCTTTAAAAAAAAAACACTCACCAAAAAACAAAGAAACACGTCGATTTAGATATACAAGGAGAAGTTTAATTTCGTATTTCATAAAATTTTATCGGTCACCTCCTAACCTCCAGTTAACCTCACTTTGATATGTCAAATGGCAACCCCATAGTGTGACACATCATTGTAAGCGGCATACAATTTGCTATCCAACAGTACTAAGAAACTTTAAATCGATTAATTAATTAATCGTGTTCAAATATTTATTTGATCAAATGCTCAAAATGTGCGCCGTTATTGGCGAGACAATAATAAAGTCTGTTTTTAAATTCTTCGCGAACGTTGGCGAAGGTTTGTCTGGTAATACCTCTGCATTCTATGAATTCTCATTTAAGTTCTTGAATATTTGCAGGTGGCGTTTTGTACACTTTACTTTTTAAATAACCACAGAGGAAATAGTCTAGAGAAGTTAAGTCTGGAGACCGTGCTGGCCATTCGATGGCACCTCGTCTGCCTATCCATGTGCCTGGAAACTGTTCATTGAGCCATTCTCGAACTGCTAAAGCATAGTGGGGAGGGGCTCCATCTTGCTGGAAATGCAAATTATTTTCACTGAGTTCCATAGCACCATTTTCATCCACCTGATTTTCCAAAGATTGGACGATAGAAGGGTATATCGCATTTTCCAGAAGGTTCAGATACAGTTGCCCAGTTAAATTTTCTTCCAGAAAGAATGGCCCGATAATTTAGTTTCCATAAATACCTGCCCAAACGTTGATCTTCTCTGGAAAGTGAGTATGTCCTTCCTGAAATATGAGCGGATTTTCATTATCCCAATATCTGCAGTTATGTCTATTAAGAATTCCATTTAAGAAGAAAGTTGATTCGTCAGAAAAGCAGATATTTTTGATCAATTGAGGGTCTTCGTCAATTCGCTGGCACATTGATTCGCAAAAATTCTGTTCATCTATCATAATCGTCTTCGTTGAGTTCATGAAGAATTTGTATTTTGTATGGAAAAAAACTTATTCTTTTTCAAATTTTATGCACGGAACCCGTAGAAATATTGGTCAGCTTAGAAACTTTTGGAATAGACAACGTCGGTCTATTGCGAACTGTCCTAGTACCTCAACCTGGCGTGCTTCGTCTAAAACCCTTTCATTAGTACTTTTCTTGTTGCATACAGATCCAGTTTCTTCAAACTTACGCACCAATTCCATTCATATTTATGCCCACTTTTTTTATTTTGATGCCTCTCATTGAATACTCTGGCGGTTCTACCCGCATCGATCTTCAGCCCCATATAGGAAAATTATTTCTATTCTCTCTGCTAGAGTATACACCATTTTAAAATCAAGATTCTTAATTTTAAACTAACGATGTCAAAATGACAATCCTAACAGTAATATTTAACTGGTTCCTAAACGTCTTAAACTTGTGCTATTGCAGTTTTTTGCTGTAGCAGGTAACACAAAAAATAATAATTGGAATGAATGCACACTAAAATAGTCTGCGAGGAATTTCAAAAAAAACTTTCTCGCCAATAACGGCGCACATTTAGGTATTACCAGACAAACTTTCGCCAACGTTCGCGAAGAATTTCAAAACAGACTTTATTATTGTCTCGCCAATAACGGCGCACATTTTGAGCATTTGATAAAATAAATTATTTGAACACGATAAACTAATTAAGACACATTTTACTTCTAAGTCGCTTCTACGTCCATCGATTTAAAGTTTCTTAGTACTGTTGGATAGCAAATTTCATGCCGCTTACAATGATGTGTCACACTATGGGGGTTGCCATTTGACATATCAAAGTGAGGTTAACTGGAGGTTAGGAGGTGACCGATAAAATTTTATCAAATACGAAATTAAACTTCCCCTTGTATATCTAAATCGACGTGTATATTTGTTTTTTTGGTGAGTGTTTTTTTTTAAGATATTTAGGGTGGTTCGTTTTGAAATGAAAGCACTGTATAAGCGCGTTTATACACACTTTAAGAAAACTTTAACTTTTGTTTGGATCAAGGGCATTTTAAAGTTAAATCTGCAAAATTAATTGAAACCAAATTTGAAGAATGTATACTTATATTTTTGAGGTCGCTGAATACGAATCTGTGGTTATTTTGACCCCACCGGGTTATGGTCAAGAGTATTTTAAGATCAAATTTGTTAAAATAATCGCATCCAAATTAAAGGTCCGAAAGGCATGACTAGGGTTCTTTATGTTTTTGAGGTTGCTGAATTCGAACCCGGGGTAAGTTTGAACCATCAGATCAGGGTAAAGGGCATTTTAAGGTCAAATTTGCAAAATTAATCGCAACCAAGTTTAAAGAGTGTATACTTATGTTTTAAGGGTAGCGGAATATGAATCCTTAGTCAGTTTGACCCCATTAGATTATGGTCAAGAGATATTTTAAGAAGAAATCTGCAAAATTATAATTTTACAAATTTGACCACGAATTCGCATTTAGCGACCTCAAAAACATAAGTATACACTATTAAATTTGGTTGCGATGAATTTTGCAGATTTAACCTTGAAATGCTCTTAACCCTGACCTGATGGGGTCAAACTGTCCCCGAATTCGGATTTAGCGACCTTAAAAACATAAAGATACCATGATCTGTCGGACTTTTAATTTTTTTTATTGAGTTGTGTAATTTTGCAGATTTGACCTTGAAATGCTCTTGACCCTTACCTGATGGGTTCAAACTGACCACGGATTTAGATTCAGCGACCCCAAAAACATAATAAAGATACTATGGTCAAGTCTTTCGGACCTTCAACTTTTTTGTGTGGGGCTGTGGAATCAATTATGAGACTAAATAATTAATTTGTAATAAGATGAAAATAAAAATAAAGTTATCAACAAGATAATTCAATTATAATAAAAAAGTGAGGTGTCTGATATTAAATGTTACGATCATTTTATTAGTAGCTGTTTACAAAATTAGACTTATAAAAATAAAGTAAATTGCACCCCACGCTTTTTAACTATAATTGAATTATTTATTCTTGTTTCGTACATTCGCGTTTCGTACACCTTAAAAATTTCCCCCAAATATTCTTATTTCGTACACATAATTAATTATTCAGTTTCTGACATCTCGTTTCGTACACCAAAAAGCTAGGTAGGTTTCTGTTTCTGATGGTTCATAAAATGTGATAAAATGAATTAAAACTACTTTTATAACTAGATGTCAAAATTTTATTTACGTATAAGATGTAGAAATATAAAAATGTATTTGGATAATAGTTTTTAAAAAAAATAATATTATATTTTTAACCATAAATTTCGGAAAATATATTTTCTTTACGGTTTATCATCTAAAATTTAAATTTGGGAAAAAAAAAGCCCTTTAATAACCCGAACTAACCCTAACCAAGAATAAGGGCTTCCCGAATTTGTCAAATTTTCCCTTGAAAAATTATTATAAAATTTTAAATTTTTAATTGGATTTATTTGGGTTTGGGTTTTTTGATCAACACAATGGTCGGGGCAAAACGAGAAGCATAAAAATTTTTTAATTTTTCATGTACGAAACAGAATTTTCGGTATATTTCTTGAATTAAAAAAAAACCCATTAAATTTTTTGTAAATAATTTATTTTTAGTTAACCTTTTTAAATTTTTAAATTTGTCATAATTGATTATTGGACTTTCTATTTCTATGACACAATTTTTTTATAGTTAAAAATATTATTCTACTTTTTAGTTTGGTTTTATTTTCTTATTTTTTAGTCTCGAAACAACATCAAAAGTAATCTTAATCAATAGCTCCGATTTTTAGTAGGTATATGTTTAAATTACTTTTTTTAAAATTAGGCTTTTTTTGATTTAGGGTTTTCAATGGATTTTGTTACATTTTTTATAAAAGTTTTTTAATTCAAAATTAGTTTGGAATTTTATTTTTTTATTATTTCTATTATTTTTTTCCCAAAAACAAAAAATTTTTTCACTAAAAAAGCTTAGAAAAAAGGTGTTTGATAATTATTCCTAATTGTACCCTTTATTTGTTTTTCATATATTTTATGGTATTTTTTTTTATTATATCCATAAAAAGGAAAAATTTACCGTCGTTTTTAAATGCCCTCATCCACATATGTACAGGTTGTCCAATTTTCGTTGTTTTTGGGGTTTCTCCTTGTTAGGGAGATACAAGGTACGTTTACAAACCTGGGCTACTTTTTCAAGAAACAAAAGTTGCCAAAATCAAATTTTCCCAGCTCTTTTTTTTGGCTACTGCTGGTTTTACACTTCGTTGTCGTGGATGGGTATGATCTTTTGAACTGCGCGGTTATGGGAACTCGTTCCCCTAGGGAAAGGGGATAAACCAAGATAAACCCAAAGGCAACTAAAGGTGTTGCTACCGGGTGCTGTGAGGAATGACATCCTGTGCCAAACGGGTGTTTCCCAAAATCCTCAAGATACGGGGCGACTCTTAAGTTCAGCCACGTGGAAGGGGTCCCGGGGTGGATATTACTTTTAGCCCAAAAAGAAAGCGGACAGAACCCCCTGGAAAAAGTGACAAATCGCTGACCAAAGGGATAAACCGCGAGAGGGCCCCCAAAGGCCCAAAGGGAAAAGGTAAAATGGGTGAATCCGTTTAAAAAGGTGACCCTGAAGTCACCGGCGCCTGTTTAGGGGGAAGGGCAATCCATCCCAAAAAAACAGGGGCTTGGGAAAGGACCCCTTAATCCAAAAGGGGGGACAAAACCGCCTTTATAGGGAAAGGGTTCCCTGGTTTTAAACGGGCGGATAGGATCGTTTTTATATCAAAATTTAGACAATTTACAAACTTTTTCCTGACCCTCTCCTACGGAATCAAAATGGGGGGTAAATCTTTTTTTTAATTTTTAAAAATACTAGGCGAAATTTTGATTTTTTTTTAATTGATTTCTCTGCCCCCTTAAAAATGAACTCTTAAATCATATTTGGCTTTTTAGTTTGCTAGAGGATACTCACAAATCTGAATTTTCCCCTGTTTATAAAAGGCCCAAAATATTGTTTTTTAAAAAGCTTTTTTAAAAATAAAAGGTTTCCTGTTACTCGAAAAAACAACTGTTTCAGTAACATATCATGTTTGAAAATTTTTTAAATTTTACGGGTTTTTCAAATTCCCTCAATATTTAAGGAGACCTTTTTGGTCCATTTTAAAAAAAACTTCTGGATTTTTCCTAAGCGTCTGAACTTTTTGGTGGGGGGTAAATTTTTAAAATAAATCATTTATTATAATTCTGTAAAACCACTTTGAATTTTAAAAATTTGGGCCCTGTTTTTGTATCAAGAAGCATTTTTCGTCCACATTTTTTTTTTTTCCCGTGGCGGTCATGGTTTGGACCCCATTTTTCAGACTTGTGGCGCCACTGTTTTTCTTAAAAACCCCAATCCCTTTTTAAACAAAATTAATTATTATTTTTTAAAAAACCGATACGTTCGCAACAGAAAAAAAAACCGTTTTTCATAATCATAAAAAACGGGAAAGCCTCCATTCAAAAAATATCTTTTTTTTTCCAGATACGTTGGGGAAAAGGTTTTTTAAATTTTTTAATGTTTTTTATTATTCAGGGGTTTTATTTAAAAAAATTTTAAAAAATTTTGATGGACAAACTGGCAAAAATGATTTATTTTTTAAAAAAAAAAAATTTTGCCTCAAACGTACATAAATGCTTTTTAATTAAAAAAAACTTTAAAAGGTTATTTGTTTTTTTTTAATTTCAGGGCCCAAAAAGAAAAAAAAATCAATAAACAAAACGTTGCAAAAAGAATATATCGTTGCTGTCTTTGGACCCTTAAAAAAATTAAATCGGGGTCCCCCTTTTAAAAAAAAAGAAGTGAAATGGGCCCACACACAAAAAATCTGTATATGTAAAGGGAATTAATTAAAGCTAAAAAAATCCCAAAAAGTTTTTTCGCTTTTTTAAAATCTGCAGTTTCTAGAAAAAGAAATTCCTAATTAAAACCCCCTCACCTTATCTCCAAAAAGGGGCGAGAAAAAGTTTTTGGGTTGTTTTTCAATTTTAGGTTTTATCTTAGATTCCAAAATTGCCCCATTTCTGCACCCCTTCCTACAGATCAATAAAAGCGGGTAAAAAATGCTAACCTAAGTGGACTATAAAAAAAAACGGATAGCCCCAATAATCAATATAGAAAAATAAAAATTTTTACATTTAATCAAATTTCTACTACCAAAAAAGTATAAAAAAAATCATATTTAAAAACTTTTTTTGATCTTTCTGTGTTTATAAATGCGGTGTATTTTTTAATAAATCTTCGTAAATTCCCTTGAAATCGAAAAATATCTCATATTTCAAACTACACAAAGTAATTTAATTTAAATTTAACAAATTGCTTATGTTAAAGGGACTACAAATTGTTTTAAAATTTTTAAAAAATAAAAATCTACAATGAATACACTTTTTAATATTTTTTTTTCAAACATAATCGATTTCCCTTTCTTTATTGATTTTGAGTGGGTAATCCATATTTTTAAAATTTAAATTAAGAAAAAAATTGCTTTAAATAGGGAAGCATATCATATTAGAGGGGTCCGGACTTCCAAAGGGTGATATATTTTTTTTTTTTTTTTAAATTTTTTTTTTTCTAATGCGATGTTACATTGGGTTTTGTTTCTCTTTATATTGAGAATTTTCACTATTATTTTTTCCCATAAAAACCGTTAAAAATTTTTAAAGGGAAAATTTCACACCCTTTTAAAATGTCCTTCATTTTGACTGTTCCATGGCAAAAAAAAAAAATTTTTAAAATTTTTTTTGGGGCCTTGATTTTTGGGGAAATTTTTTGGTTGAAAAGGAAAAATATGATCTCAACCAAAATTTAAAATCCGGGAAAAAATAAAAAATTTATAAAAAATTAACATTTTTTTATTATTCCTAAAAGTTTTTTAAACAAAAACAAAATTTTGTTTAAATTTTTTAAAATTTAAAAATTTATTTTCAAAAGTAGGATCTACAAACATAGTAAGATTTAAATGTTGCTTAAATTCTTACCCATCCTCCCTTCTTAATGGTAAATAGGAAGGTGACGAATTAATTAGATGTCTGTGTTTTAAGACATATATGTAATATTTTAAAACAATTTTGTTCAAGTCTCTTTACGCAAAGGCCAATTTCACATCTGGCAGACTTTCTTGGATTTTCTAAACCAAACCATTCGACTCTAACGCTTCCTGGTGCAAAATTTTCCCATTAAATTCGTTAAATATATTAATTTTGGGATGACATATTTGCTTTTTAACTCAACTTTTGCAATTTACATAAATTGTACTTTTCAAAGCATTCCATTTTTCTCAAATTGTTTAACGCAAATGCTTACAGAAATGTTTTCCCAAAGAATATCTTTGTTTGCTGATTTACTATCGAATAACTCAATCATCAAATTTTGGCGACATACCGCGTTGAATATTGTTGGACAGTTAACATACCGGTTTATTTTCGCGAGAAGCGGTAACGTAAGGGAAGGTGTTCTGTCATCAGTATCTACGTCATTACTTTGTACCTATAGTATCTACCGCTATCGCCACTAGTCAGGAGGAGCGTTAATAATGGTTATGTCAAATTTAAATTTAAAATAATGGATTCGCGGCTTTTCTACTCTTTTGTTTCTGTGATGTTTTTTTTTGCTATGGTTTAACAACTATTTGGATTGCAGATTTTTTGGTTTATTAGTTAATTCCCAAATGGATGAATTAATACAATTATATTACAATCATAAAGGAAAACTTTACTTATTATAGTTGACTTGGGAAAAAGCTTTTCTTATTAAATGAAAATTTGGTTTATATATTATCTTTTCGGCTTATTCCTTTAAATCTCCAAGGACCTTTTCATTTAAATTTAAACTTAAAAGTGTATTAAAGCATTAGTAGTAAGTTGACATACGTAAACCGTTTCGTTTTTTGCGAGGATAGGCGGGTTAAAAAACGGTTAGGGTGGTGGGGAAAGAACTGCTATCAACCAGTAGTTAAAAACGGTAAGGGTCGAAAATATCCTTAATGTAATTTACCAATATAAACCTCATCTGTCAAAAGCATGGCCGCCTATATCACGGCCCCCTACTGCAACAAACCATATTAATATTATATTTTTTACATTGGAAGTGTTATGGATTACTTAAAAAATACATTTCTACCATCTTTAGTAACCTAAAATTATGAAAGGGCGATAGACTGAACTAATACCCATCTGAGTTTTAGCATTTGGTGTAACTAAAGTTGGTAATATTTTTTATTTAACGAAATATGGTGGATTTACCTACAAACGAATTTCTTTAAAATTGCATTACGTTACTTGTAAAAAATACATTTCTACTATTTTTAGCGACTTAAAATTACCAAAGGACGATGTATTGAAATACTACCCCTCTGAATTTTAGCATTTGGTGTAACTAAAGTTTTCTATTTTTTTTTTATTTAACAAAATATGGTAGATATACCTAAATATGAATTTCTTCGAAATTGCGTCATGTTACTTGTAAAAAATATATGTCTACCACCTTTATTTAACTAAAATTACCAAATGGCGATAGACTGAGCTAGCACCCATCTGAGTTTCAGTATCTGGTTTTACTAAAGTTGGTAAATTTTTTTATTTAACGAAATATGGTGGATATACTTACCTATATGATTTTTTTATAATTTATTTCATGTTGAACTAATATCTTCATTGGCAAATTTCTAATGATATCGACTAATAAGCAAAATAATAACGAAATACATTTAATTATTATAGGTTTTATTAATAATAAAAACACAATTATTATAAATGTTTGTAGGCTGGCTTAAATTGGTGGTTTAATCTGGTATTTTTCTGTTTTATTTTGCATTGTGCTCTGATCATGATTAAAATTGCTAGTACTTGATGAAGTTCTCCTCATGGATTCAATCATCTGATGATGATGTTCAACGTCCAATTGTAAGTAAGGTTTAATTGACTGAGTATTACTGTCTCCAGTAATTTTAATGAGCTGTTGTTCACCAACTCCTTCCTTGGCCAAATTCGAAACAGTTGTTGCTCTGGCAGAATGATTAGTTATTTTTACTTTTTTGGTGTCAATTTCTATATCAGAGGCTGCTGATTTAAACCATGAAGATACAATTTTCTTACCAAGTGGGATATTCTTGTACCATCCTTTCGAATTGGGTTGACTCCAGTACGGATTTGGTGTTAAAAATAATCTGTCGGTCTGAATAAGATTTCCCCTTTTTTCCATCAACTTCTTAAACAAACGAACCGGACACATTTGTGGATTGTCGAAATTTGTAATCAACCATTTACTATCCGACAGGTTTTTAGAACTACTTTGTGTGGTTTTAGAGAATATTGGATTATATTCTATCCGACCTTTTGGGTTTCCGAAATTATCAGTTTCTTTTTTGAAGTATTGGATACACGCAGAATATCCTTCCCCTCCTCTCCATGCCAGCTCATGTAAAAATATGTGAAAAAATTTACGCTGCCATAGATCTGGAGTAATTTCATCCCACATTTCAATAATTTTTTTGTATTCGTCACTGGTTAAGGCTGCAGCACTCGCTTTTCTTTTTAATGGGTCTCTCTGTAATTTTTATTAGCATCGGCAGCTCTGGCGGGCGGTCGCAAATTTCACATCAGAAAACGGATTAAATTTTATTTTATATTTTTCGTAATAAATTTCTTGTAACTGCTTAGCAGTAGAGTTACACCACACTTTGATCACACTCTCCTTATAATCTTCAAAATTTTTCTTTTTCATATTAAATGCGTAGTCCTCCAGTATAGTAGCCATCTGTACTACACTCATACACTCATGAATATTATACAACTTTTCGTCACAAAATTCAAAAAACTGTTTCCATACACTTAATTTTGATTTTCGGGTGTTATCTGGTTTTATATTTTGAATTTCTTGTCTAATTACTTGTTGATTTTCTTTACCAAATCGCGACATTTCGCTATACACTTATTAAACTCAACATACAGACGTTTTAAACTAGTAATTATTAACCTTTGTGACAGACCCGGTTAAACAAAAATGACAAATCAACATATGTCAAAAACAACAATACCCTGGCCAACTTGACAAGCAGTAAAATTAATTTAAAATGTCAGACTGGATTAATAATTTTTTTTCCAAATTATGGTGTGAAATTTTCTTACCGAATACCACGCAAGCTTAAATTATTCCTGGAAATTTTGTTTCGGGCACGAATATTTTAAGAAAATTATCCCTCGTCGCTTCGCGACTCGGTATAATTTTCAAAATATTCGTGTCCTCAAGAAAATTTCCGGAAATAATTTAAGCTCTTGTGATATTATAAGTGATTATTTCACGTTGCCTAGACAACGTGGTATTTCCACTTACTTACTAACAAAGAACAATGGAACCTTTTTGTTTGTATTGTCAATTAGAAACGTTAAAATCAGTCAAAATGAGTCGATTTGGTCATGTACACGATGAAGAAATAGATAAAGTAATTAAAAAAACGATTTTAGTTATAGTTTTAATTATGTTGCATAAAATTAAAAATTGTATGACAAAAAAACCATTTTAATAGTATAATACTTCCATATTTCTCCATTATAGAAATATTCTCCCTAAATACCGCTCGTGCATAAAAATTAACCAGATAATTTTTATTCAAGCTTGCTATACAAATTCCATATTCCATTATAAGCAACAAGCTTTCATGAAAATTATCGGTAATTTTAAGCACTCGTGGTAGTACCCCCAAAATATTAAAATATTTTTTTTCGGAAAAATATGGTTTTATATGGGCAGCCCAAAATTATACCTGGCTACGTCAATGTGTTTAAAGTTTATTTTTTTCAAGTTTACTATATACTTTCTCTGTTTAAAGCGTGTATTATACAGGGTGGTGCCAAATAAGGTACCTTTTTTTGGATAATCCTAACTTTTGTAGTTCTAGGTAGTTTCAATTTTTTTTTTGTTTATTTTACAGATGTCATAAATTCCAAAAGGAAAAGTAACGACTCAATAATAATTCGAGTATCCTTAACGCTCATGACTTAAATAATTTTTTTGTAAACGCTCCTAGCAATCTTTCTCAAAACATAAGTGGTTTTTTTGATCCAGTTGAAATAATTCCACAATTAAATCACACATTTTCGTGCGTGATCTCATAGCTAATATGAGACATAATCCAAGTAGAGATGTTTATAATACAAATATAAATATAATAAAAAGCGTCAAAAATATTTTAATAATACCTTTAACAAAACTTATAACTCTAGCTATTGATAAAGGTACTTTTCCAGATTGTCTTAAAATTTTAAAGGTAATACCCATTTTTAAAAAGGAAGATCCTGATAATCCTAATAATTACCGGCCAATATCAATAATTCCTATAATAGCAAAGATATTTGAAAAAGCCTTATATCTTCAACTATTAAATTATTTTGTGGATAATTCTGTTTTCATTGGCCTAGTTTGGCTTGGTTCCAAATGGTAAGACTGTTGATGCCATAAACAATGTTTTTTGTTCGATAGCGGAGGTCTACCAGGATAAACAGTATGCGGGAGGCACTTTTTTGGATCTAACCAATGCCTTTAACTGTGTCCAGCATGATATTTTGCTAAAAAATATTTAGATAAAAGTCAGGAAATTTAATGTAGAGGTACCCAATATCTGAGTAAAATTGAAAAGTCACCTTGTTTAGACAATAATCGCTCAGTAATTCGAATCCTACGTGCATATAAATGATTTTACGATGTTAGCAAAGCACCAACTAGGCACACAATAATCAATATATGGTTCGGCGTTTTAAAAAAACAGTTTTAAATAAACGCTAAGAATCTTGTTGATAATTGTGTGCCTAGTTGGTGCCTCGCGAACCTCCTAGAATATTTTACATGCACGCTGAATTACTAACCGATTATTGTCTAAAAACAAGGTCACTATTCTGGTTAGCTGAGAAATTTTGTACCTCTTAAAGAACTAAAAAAGTTATGATTATTCAAAAATAGGTACCTTATTTTGCGAAACCCCGTGGGCGTGGGGCCTATAATATATGCAAAAACCCTCTCGGCTCCAGGTCTAAGAGGCTTGCTAGATAAATATGTTTCAATATCCCTTTAGACCATGCTTTAACTGTAAAAAAAACAAAAGTTGTGGTTAGTTGTAGTTAGTTGTGGTAGTTAGGGTATACGAGGTCGCAGAGATGTTTTTTCTGAAAACCTTTATATAACAACTGTTCTTTCATCACTTCTTTTTTTATTTTTTACTTTAGTTTAAAGTTAGCTTCTAATTATATAAAATTATCATTTGTACGCCTTTAGTTAAACTGCTTTTATTTGATTACAATTCTTATCAGTTTTATTAATTTTGAACATATCGTATCCCTGTGTTTAACTAAAAAATTCGGGTACTACATCATTTAAATTCCTATTTGACCATTCCATTTTTTCTTCATTTTACCTTTTATACAAAAAATTGCTACGTACCAATCTACGATACAAGGAACCATTATCAAGAAAGCAGCTTACAAGAAAAGGTGCCAGTACTCTGTGCGTATACAAACTTACTTTTAAAGAGCTTTATTTGTTCATACATATAAACACAATACTTCTTAATCTACTTTACAATCTACTCAATACTATATTTACAATATAAATGTGTACATATGTACAAGAGATTAATTACATAATATGTACATTCATGATTGCCTTTTCAGGCTTTGCAAATGAAAAGCAACTGGGGAGGGTTAGGGCTGGTGGTGGCCCGGGATAGGTGTGAAGTATTGGTTACTATTGGAATAGCGTTTTCCGATCAGTGATCGGACTGCTAGACACTTGTTCTACTAAAAGTTTAGAGTAAAGAATTATTTTTGTTTTGAGCTGCTATTTTTCATATTGTGGTTTAAATGTTTTACTAGTAGTAAAGTACATAAAGTAACAAAAAACCAGTTTGATTTAACTTAGGTACGGTGTAGCATCAAGTACAAGTAGCATGAAACATCACTCGGTCTGTCTATTTTGTCCGTTACTTTGGCATTTGTCCTCCATATTGTGCCTAATATTTACTCTCTCATTTATTCTATTTACTTCTTTATTCATTCCTCATTCATTCTTGTTACGTACATGTATGTCTTGTTTGTGTATTGTTTCGTGCATTAAATGTTATCAATTATATTTTGAGTACTTAGTATTGGTCTGGGATTTTCGGTAAGGATTGGTTTATGGGGTTGGAGTGTGGAAATAATAAGGATTACTCATCATCTCCGTAATAAAATGGTAGTCTTTTATACAGTCGTTTGTGTGTTATGTCATCGTAGTATCTGAGCCGCGTCAGGTCTCGTGTGAGGATAGATTTAAGCGGCTGTGTTTTATATGTCTGCTATAGAATATATATATTCATCAATTCTTGGCATACCTGTCAGGTCGTGTAGATTATATATCCTTGTGTAACGCCCAGAGGATGTTACGCAGCGTAAAACTTTATTTTGGTGTCTCTGTAACCTTGAGATTTGAGTGTTTGATATGCTGCACCAAACTGGTGCAGCATATGTTATTGCTGGTCGAATAATTTGTCTATATATAGTCAGTTTATTACGGGGTGACAAGCAGGATTTTGGGGAAAGTAAAGGATAGAGATTATGCATTGCTGCATAAGCCCTATGCAATAACTGGGTAATATGTTGGGGGAATGATGGTCGGTCGTCAATAGTGACGCCGAGGTATGTGCGTATACAAACGTGCTTTCTACGTCTTACAAATAAAGTAATCATTACAAAGCGAGATATCCTACTCCTTCCGATTGCATCATTCATTTGGTAAGATACTTTTTTATTTTTTTTTTTTTGAATACAGAAAAATAATTTAGCGAACGTGTCCATTTAGTTGCTTTGCGCAATAGACCTATACAAAGGGCTAATTGCGTAACACAACAACAAGAATCGAGGTATGCTCCCTCTCAAATAGGTCCTGACAATTAGTCAAAATTAAAAAAAAAAATCGAAAAACAAGACAACTTTTATTACTTCGCCCATAACTTTGTAAGTGTTGGTCAAAGAAAAAAATTAAAGGGAGATAAAAGATTTGTTCCTACAAGATAGGATTGGTTGTTGTTGTTTCTTTGTTTTTGGCTTAGAGCTCTTATTGGGTCAATTGCCAGTACTCCTCGTACCAGACACAGCTTTCCCGGGCTTTGTCTATGTGGGAGTCTCCAGTAAGACGGGCATGTGCCCCTGATGGCTCCCAAAATTACGATTTTTCTTTCTTGTTTTGCAATGATTTTATCGATAAAAGGAACAAACAATGGCGATCCGACCAAGGACTGCTACTGGTATTACGTATAACCGCTTTCTGTCAGTTCCTTCACTTCCTGCTGAGCGCGCAACCATCTTCCGCCATTAGGAAAATCCCTCGTGGGCCCACAAAAGAAAGGGACAGGTATAGGAATCTTCGTTCACAGCGCTTAGCCCCAGAAGAAGGACTCCATCGTTTGGAGTTAGTTCTCCTTGATCCCTGAGGGTGAAAGCTGTTGATACGGTTCTTCAAACCGCCTTCCCGGAAAACAGAACTGCCGCCCGATTAGATGCACAACAGCCCCTTTTTATCGCGAGCACTGCACTGGTCGGCGGTCAAATAGAAACTGCTAGGATTGGTTAGAAATCGCAAAATATATTACGCTTGTTGCAAAATAGCAATTAATAAAAAAAGGCAAAAATGTAGTTTTTGCATGAATTCATATTCGGCCAGATAATACTTTATGTTATGTAAAACATCAAGCCAAATTTCGTGGAAATCTCTTCAGTAGTTTT
The DNA here is from genome assembly GCA_019359885.1 of Listronotus oregonensis. Lineage (NCBI taxonomy): Eukaryota > Metazoa > Arthropoda > Insecta > Coleoptera > Curculionidae > Listronotus > Listronotus oregonensis. Next base: position 89,461 of record JAHBCN010001772.1, on the reverse strand, counting down.
GCAGCAATCCAATTGTGTGTATTTGAAAAAATTGACAATTTGCAAATTGGGTAGAGTTCAGAATATTGAACCTAGACATTGGATTTTTATTTTACATATACAAGAGATTCGAGGCTTTTAAACGCTTTGAGAAAAATTAAAATCGTATTATTTGGACACCCTCATCAATTATTTATATTTATGAACAATTGATGAGGGCAATAATTGTTTAAACAATTTTTGTTAACACAAATTAAAAAATGCATATTTTGTAATTTAAATAATAAAAAACAAATACATAATAATTTATTTATATTCGATTTTTAATTTTCTAAAACTTTTCTCGTTGCAACAAGAAGATAACTTACTAAGTTTTCATTGATAGATGAAAACGACTCTCCATATATTGTAATTAGACACATTTTTAATAATAAACTAGTAATTCCGCCGATAGTCTCTCGAGACCTCTAGTTTCTCGCCAAGAGACGGGATATGCTCGTCTCTCGCCTCCTCTCATTTCTTTCAATGTCTCTCCACCAGGATCATGACACAAAATGACAAAAAAGTAAGCTCCTGTAATAATAAGATTTTTAATAGGAATTTAAAATAATGTAGAGTATGTATAATTCAAAATTAGTTCAAAAAATACGTCCAACAAAACCGGTAGGTATACAGGATGTTGGGGAAAATGTAGGAAATTTCCCGGATAGAAAAAGTAGTTGGTAAAATATAAATTAAAATACATCAATTAATCCATTTAAAGTAAGTGCAAGAAATTTATTTTTATTATTGTTTATAGATTCGTCGTAAACGCCGGTGAACTTTGACAGACATCTTGGCAACCAAACGATTGATTAACGATTTCGATATATTAAAAGAAGGGTGTTTTTCTCGAAAATTTTCACGAATCAGGAAATTTTCTCCCGAGTTGGTAACACTGCCACCCAAATGGATTGGCATTAACCACCCTTCTCCGGTTTGTTTTTATAACATAACCTTTAAAATAAACTGGGTAATCCTTGTCCTTGAAAAGAAGTATTTTATGTGTTTGTGGCAACATATTTACAAATTTTTATTTACAGTTTTTAAAACAATGTGGTTTGAAGCCTGGACCCGATTTTCAAAAAAACATCTAAATCTGTCAACCACTAACTGAGAAGTTGGAAAATTACTCGGAAGGAGGGTAAAATAACTTTGACATAAGACATATGGTTATTGACGAAATACCCATATTTAACTAAACACGCTTAAAAATAGCTGGTAATACCGATTTAGCTTAGTTACAATTGATTCAACGCGCAAATTCTGTTTATAAAGTAACAACTAATTGGGCAGGGGTGGATTTACGCAAAGGCTGAGTATGCTGAAGCCTAGAGGGGCAAATATTATGGGCGGCAAATTTACAATTAATTTAAAAAAAAATGTAATCATAAATTTTATTGATATAACTAATGATTTTGCAAAAAAAAAACGATTCAAAAAAAAATGTTAGTATAGGGTTTTGCTTATAATCAAATAAAAGATAGTTCAAAAAACGACTGATTTGTTTTACCATTTTAATTTATATTTTGTTTTTATATTATGAAATTTGTTTGTTATTTAATTTTCTGTATGATTTAGTTTTGTTAAATTTGTTTATTAAATTTTTAGAAGAATAACTAATAATGTTTACATACTTCTAATGCTTAATTGTTTGTTTTGATATTTAAAAAATATTGACATATTAGGGCGGCAAAAATATATTAGCTTATGTGCGGCAAAGAGTTAAATCCGGCCGTGTAATTGTGTCTAAAAAATAAAGTCAGACATACAACTATTTTGATAGGTGGTATTTGCAAACCAATTTATTTAATTCAAAATGATAAGAAAAATTAAAAAATGTCTGCAACTTAATTTGATATAATGGTAAAAGGTTGTGATCTGGTAACTTTTGGCGTACAACCAACTGTTGCATCAGATATTTATAGATTTTTAAATAATAGAACCGAAATGGAATCAAACGTAAAAAAAATGTCTTTTATGATATTTATTAGTTAAGAAAATCCATTTTTCAGCAAAGCAAAACAATAAAATAAAACAACGACAAATTCTTTTATAAGTTTTATATCTCAAAATAATAAAAAAAAAACAAGTACAGCTTCATCAGCTAAGTAATATCTGCTGTCCAATTAATATCTATTAGACAAAGATAATAAAATATTTTTTATTGAACATTTCAGTTGGCATTTTAATCATGGTCTATGGCGCACCGTCCAAAGGATCTGAAGAAGTATTTCTAGAGACAAACCAATCCTGCGACAAAGATTGTGGTGCAACCTATGAGCCAGTATGTGCGGGAGAAGGGGCCAAAAATATTAGCTTTGATAGCGAATGTGTTCTAAGGTTTTACAACTGTATACATCAGATAGGTAAGGTAAAGATTAAGGCTCTCTTTTTTACGCGCAAAAATGCTAACAGACACTTATAAATTACAGGAGTATCATTAAATTGCTGTTTGCAACGATAACATTTTTTTCGATAAAATTTATGACACACCCAGTCGAATTGCTAAGTAATTTTAAGACCAGATTTCTGTTCGCAGGACCACGACATTTATGGCACTAGTTTAAAGTAGCAAAAAATCTTTAAAACCTTAACCAAAACACTTTTTTACGATTTTTCAGGCTATACCTTCTGTCAGACCAAAATATTTCTTTAATAAAAATTAGGACGTGTTAACAAACTTTTGCTTACATTTTTGATATCCAATTTAAGCCCAGAAATGTTTGTTTGCAAGGGTAAATAATTATAATATTATTTAAGTGTACAGAACTATTATTAAAAGTGCAAGGAAGTTTAAAGGTTAAAGAAAGAACACAGCAATGGTCTATTTGATCACAAAATGTTAAGCCCACTATAAAAACAACTGTCATTGAGGTACCCTTTTAGACAATGACTTAATTAACCTGGTACAGATGTCGCTAAAAGCTGGTATTTGAGAAAAAAAACTGGTACGATCTCATCATGAGGAACAAAAATAAGGAGGACCATCTGTTATGGCTGTTTGGCCCAAAAAGTGGCCCCAGAATAGCATTAAATAACGACGCGCTGGTGTAGCGGTGGGTATAATAAAGTGTAGTTTAAAAACGGTCCTCTGGAACACCAACGCCATCTTAATTTACTGCAATTTGAGGGCCACTTTTGTAACACAGATCTGGTCCTTCTTATCTCTAGTCTCCATGATAGATACAATATCTCTGTAGATCCACTACGTAAGTCAGTTTTATGATGCACCTTTGGGTGATAATAGATGACGCTGTGATCAATTTCTATAAAACTAACGTCTAAAAAAGTTGTCAATGGCCGTGTAGCAGGTTGGCGCTGAGTATTCGTATACTCCTAATGTTAATTCTTGGACGGACAATGTTTAAAGTTGGTATTTTTGCATACCAGCACAACGTTTACTTGGTACATGGTACAAGACTCTGAAAAATGGTACGTATACCAACAAATTGGTACGTCTAACATCACTAGTAACAAAATTCCACGAAATTTTGTAGGAAAATCAGAATGTGTCGTAAATGTAGGTAGGCAACACATTATACTTTGGACCAGAGCCGGACTCTTCCGTTTTCATGTGCGATGGTGCGGCGCGTATGAGACCATTGGCCTGCAATGCCGATTGATCGGACAAATCGAACCCGCCGCGTTTTTAAAGCTGCTTTGCCCGCGCTGTGCTATCGTCTCATCAACCCTTGCACGCGAATTATATGTTTCGTTGTCGTTCGGAGTTGTTTATCTTGTTGGAGTTACTTTTGAAAATAACCTTAAGCTTGAATTTCTTTTTTAAGCCAAAAAGTATTTTACTCCTGTCTGTATACTCTGTACGTTTCCTTAATCAGACCATCTTGTCTGGGGAATGGCGTTTCTTACAACTCCTATCATCCTTGATTCCATTTAAAAAAGAGCTGTTCGTCTTATTATCTATCTTGTCCTTCTTTTATTACAAAATTGGTGATTGATAAGTACACGAAACTATCATACAAGGTTTGAAATTTATCAAAAATAGTAGTGTTTTCATTTGTTTTATTATTATGATTTTTCTTAAAAAAACAGAAGAAACTCCAAGAAAAATCTTATATTACACAGTAAAATGCAGTATAGTAAATAAAATAATTATATTAAATAATTTTAAATAGTCTGTAATAGTCTCGTTTAAAAACCAAAAATGTTTTGCAAAAAATAAGAAAAAAGTTAATGTAGTTAGTTTGAATTTGACATTTGATGATGCCACTTTTATACATGGTTACAAGGAATTATAAATTCGGACCTGCACAAACTCCGCAGGGTCTTTTCCATAAACCATAAATTTTATCGATAAAATTTGTTACAAACTCAGAAGTATGGTCAAGTAATTTTTTACCTTAAAAAGAAACTTGTTTTCAGCAATACTTACCTTATAATTAATCTAATTTTTTGTTATTATTTTTGTTAAAAGGTTAAAGTATTTCCAAATAAAATAATCGTAGTTATAAAACCATCCAAATGACTAATAGTACACTCTTAGTAGGTACACATTTAATAAAATTTTTAGAAATTATTTTTCTAATAAACTTTTTTAAATTAGCCATAATTTTTCCATGATTATTGGTATAGTGTTTATTTTTGACTATATACAAAAAGGAGTATTAGTTCAGTCATCCAAGGTCAGAAACGCTGCTAAATCCGAATCTGCGGTTTGCCACCTTTCCTGGCATGAGCTTCACAACAAAATTTCAAAAACCCTAATATTTTCGTCACTTTTTCCAGTTTTTATACTATAACTCGAAAATGGGCGTGTTTTTGATGATAACTATAATACACTAAATTAAAACAGACAAAATTTTTCACAAATACTTATAATGGGTCTAAAGTCTGGAACAATCCATAACGTCGTTAGACCGTGTTGAAAAAATCGAATTTCTTGACTATTCGCTAAAAAGATAAAAACATTATTCAAAGTGCGCGCTGGTGCCCTTCTATTAATTTCTTACACCTCCAAAATCAATTATTTTATGATTACCAGGTACGTCGTGGTTACATCTAAGGAATTGGCAAATGTGAGTGAGGTCCCTAGGTCAACGAGCCTTTTTTTAAGGGGAATAAGATTTTCGGTAAAAGAAAACATATTTGAACAAATTTTTATTTACACAAAAAAAAAGCAAAAACACCTTTTTTTTAATTTTCATATTGAGTCGTCGTCCTCATCTGCAGAATTATCACCTAAACAACGAGAATGGGAACTTTAGATAACTTTAATAAAAGTAATGCCGATCTGGTTCATTAAGGATAAAATTTAGTATGCCTTTGCACAAAAGACTTTAATATTATTCAAAAAAAAAAGATTAAACCGAAAATAAGAGAAGAGGAAGAAGAAGTCATTACCTGCGTAAAGCTCAGGATTGCGTTTGCAGATGATCCGTTTAGAAGGACCAGGCTATACTTGTATATCGCAACGACGTAATGCTTCCTTTTTAGTCCTTTCTGGTCAGTGTTTTTTATAAACATGGGTCGGACAATGCATTGTTTCTTAGATAAGTTTGTTAACCCTTTTTTTAAAGATGTTTTTCGTAATTATCTTAAATATCCTGTAGTTAAAATTTATTAGTGTTATTTCCATTAATAAAAGCCTAACTTAGGCCTAATTTAATAAAAAATATTAGGTCCAATGGCGTGGCAATGGCCACCGACTTTTATGCAATTTTTATATTATTTAGATTAGGCAACTGAAAATACAACTTTTTTGTCTTTTGATAGTTTTTCCTGTCTTGGTTCGTTTCGAGAAAAAAAAAATAAACATTGCAAGTCTCTCGACCCCATTAATAGTCAGTTTTTTTTTTTTTAAATGGGGTCCAGAGACTTGCAATGAATTGAGTTTAGTTTTTTTTTCTCAAAAACTAAGCAAGATGGTAAAAAATACCAGGAGACCAAAAAGTTGTATTTTTTGTCGCCTAATCTAAAAAAAATGTAAGAATGTCTCCTGAGACTCCACTGAAGTTATCTGAAGATGAGAAGGGTGATAGATATCACGGCACCTAGACCTCAGTAGGTCCGTTGTGCTTTCTCCTAAAGCGGACTCCTCACTCAATACGCCGCCCATTCTACTGATTTAAAGTAGGTAAGAACGTCGCCTCCTTAATGTCGGCTAAGGAAACCAATACTCGACAGCATGGATCTTCTCTTGGACGAGAATGCAGGGCAGTCACAAAGGATGTGCTCCACCGTCTCGTCTTTCTGTTCACAACCTCTACACAGAGGCGTGTTATTTATACCCATTCTAAAAAGGTGCTTTCGCAATTGTCCGGTCAGAACGCCCGTGATTAGGCGAAGGTTCGCCCTAGGCATTGCCAAGTAATGTTTAGCTGTATCTCTGTCAGGATAGTTCAGTAACTCCCTGGAAAAGTTACAGTTTACTGTTTCATCCCATCGTCTTGTAAACTGATGATGAGTGTCTTTTGATTAGGTCCTTCATCGCAGATTCTTTCAGACCTACGAAAGGCTCGGGTCCAATAGGTTTGGTTCCGGCAGCCTTCCTGGCCAACGAGTCAGCAATGCGGTTGCCTTTGGAGTGGGCATGTCCTTTGGTCCAGCAGAGGGTAACCACATTCCTGCTAGAAGCATCCGCAAGGGCACGGTGACATTCTAGTACCAGACCTGAGGTGTAGCGTGGTCTCCTTAGTGCTAGTAGTGCCTGTCTGCAATCCATATGGATAAGCACAACCTTATCAGTGATGTGCCTACTGATTATTTCGTTTGCAACTATGGTTATGCCTGTGAGCTCAGTTTGGAGGACACTTGGCAACTCACCTATAGCCCATTTGATGTTTAATTTTAGAGATCTAGAATAGATTCCACATCCTGTACATTCTCTTATTTTTGAACCGTCTGTGTAAATGTTGATTACACCTACCACGTTTGTGTTCGATTCTCCCTTGATGTCGATTTTGTACGGTTTGTTAAAAACAAAATATGACGCAATAGAGTCGACTTTTGCTTGTGGAGCGAACCTATCGCCTCAATCCACAAGCCACGTCTCTGTGCGCCAACTCCTACATCGGGCATTATACCAACAGTGCGGAGGCGCAGCATAACCGTCACAACAACCTCCTTGACGAATATATCAAGGGGTGTGAGGTTTAGGATTACCTCCATGGCCCTAGTTGGTGTTGTTCTCATGGCTCCAGTGATGTTGAGACAAGCCATTCTCTGAACTTGGTCCAGTTTTCGGATGACTGTCGTCTGCTGGGCTTTCTGTCCCCAGACGATAGCACCGTAGGTTAGCATAGGTCTTATGATAGCCGTATAGATTTATAGGATGACTCTAGGTGACATTCCCCAGGTTCTGCCTATGGTCCGGCGACACTGCTCATAGGAAATGTATGCTTTCTTGAGTCTTTTCTCCAAGTGGGAGTTCCATGTTAGCTTACTATCAAAGGTTACCCCTAGGTATTTCACCTTTGTAGACAAGCTCAGTTGTGTGTTTATGAGTCTTGGGGCGTTCAAGTTCACCATCCTCCTTTTCCTTGTGAAGAGAACCATCTCTGCCTTTTTCGAGTTGATGGATAGCGCGTGATCGGCACACCATGTGTCTATTATCCTGAGGGCAGTCTGCATCCTTTCTCACACCACGCTCTCGAATTTCCCATGTGGACAGTATGACCAAGTCATCGGCGTATGCTATGGTGTAGAGATTTTCCTTATTAAGGCGGTCAATGAGGCTGTCCAGAACCAAGTTCCACAGTAGTGGCAAGAGAACCGCTCCCTGCGGACATCCCCTCGTGACCTTGCCTCGGATCTTGACATCCTCCACACTGATCTGTATCTCTCTTTTTGAGAGCATAATGATAATGAAGATCCATCCGCTAACTGTTTCAGGGGTATTCCTGGCAGAAAGCGAATGTAAAATTTTTGGGAAGGTCGTTTTGTCAAACACGCCCTCTATATTAATGAATACCCCTAAGGTGGACTGTTTGTTGTCCAGAGATCTTTCTATACGACCCGTCACTAGGTGAAGCGCCCTATCAGTTGATCTGCTTGTGGTGTCCACTGGACTTAGTAATTTTAACCAAATTAGGCCCTTATTAATAAAAATACCAGGATAAACTTCAAGATAATCGGCTACACGGTATTTAAGATAATTACAAAAACCCTTTTTTTTTAAAGTTTAACACCCTCTATCTTAGAAACTATGCATTTTTGGACCCATATTTATAGAAATTTTTAAAAATATTTTTCAATAAGGAATTACCTTCTAAAATTTGGGCGTACATTTGTTAAACACCCTGTATACATAATATTTTACAAAAAAAATATTAGCCTTAGTCCCTAATTTAATTAATTTTTATGAAAGGTGGTGAATATCCGCTGCGGCGCGGCGCCGGAATTAAGACTAAAGTACTAACAGGTAGATCAAGTGATGCACACTTGTGTCCGGTACCGTTCAGGCGCCGTGCGGGCCCGACGCGGTTGTTTCGAACCGTCGTTTCCCATGGAACCGCAGCAAAAACGCAAGTATGTGTGCAGGCAAATTCGCGGCGCCGCAGCGGAGCCGGGCGGTAAAAAGCCGCAAGTGTGCAGCGGCGCTTAATCTGATTTCTGTATACAAGTGAAGTTGCCAAATTGAAGTAAATATTTTGAATAAGGGAGGAATTTGTTAGGCACATATCAAATATAATAATGAGCTATTTTTGGAATATTGTTAATAATATTCTTTATGAAACTTAATAAAAGTAATTTGAATTTAAACATATACATTTTTTTTTCAGATTTGAAAGTTGTGTCTCAAGGAGAATGCCCAAGATTTGTTTTCAGAGACAATTTTAAAGGTCGTCCTTTTTTCTTCTAAGTGCATATTAAGTAAAAAGTGTACCAAATAAATTGTTAAAAAACTTGATAGTAAAATGTTGTTCTTGAAGAATATTTTAAATAATATGGGTACTGCCGATTAGATAGCAAAAACTGACAAATGGCTCTTTAGGTTTTGTAATTTGATAAAAAGAAAAATAACTATGTACTGTACTGTGGTCATAAAAGTAACTATTTAAAAGTCTATTGGACGCCATAACTGTCAAGTCATGTGAATGTGTTTTACTTAGAGATGTCAAAAAAGAACTAAAATACTTACTAGGAATTCTAGGTAGAAAAAAATACACAAAATATCAACCAAGACAGTCAAAAACTTAGACCAGAAAACGTAACATTTTGCTTAGCAATTTTTTCAAAATGCATAGAATGACTTGAAATTTTAATAATAGGTAGGGTATAATCCAAGAATCAAAATCTATATCATGCCGAAGGGCGCCTTTACCTTGGGGGTGGTTGCCAAATCCTCTCGGGGTGGATTTTTTTTATATTTTGACCACAGAAATCGATAGAAAAATAATTTTTAAGCAAAAAGTGTTTTATAATTTTTTTGTAAAATGCATACTTTTCGAGTTATTCGCGTTCGAAAGTCGGAGTTTTTCGTCGATAAAATCAACGTTTTTATAGGTTTTTTGCAAATAATTCCATAAGTATGCATTTTATCAAAAAAAAACTGTAAATAACAAAATTGTAGCTTTTAAAAAAATAAATAAAATGTTTTTTTGTAATTGTTGTGGGACCAATACAAACCAAGTTGTGGTTTGTTAAAGGTTAGCTGGTATTCATCAATCACAAAATTTCAGAGATTCAAAGGCAAATAACGCAAAATCCACGCTTTTTTCGAGAAAAAATAATAATAACATTTTTGAAGCATTTGCAAAGACCTGTTTAAAAAAGTATGTATCATGAAAGTTGAGTGAGTTTGGATTAAAATAAGGTTAGACCAAAATTTTTGAGTGCAAAAATCTTCGAAAACAAGCCCCTAATTACCACCCTAATTAAAGTGAGTCATATCCCTATTTTTAATTCTCTTTATCTATGTATTATAAAAACATTTTAAAATTTTAACCGATTTAAATTGCTTAATTTTGAAAAAAATGAAGCTGCAAGTAAAAATCAAATTTCAGAATTATAATAAAAAATTACATTTTTTTGAAAATAACTCGAAACTTAGGAAGGTACGTAAAAATTACCAAGGCATCAAATTGTAGGTTTTGAAATAACTAATATTTTGCTTTTTTTAATTTATTGTACGACGGAAATTGGGTGAGATATAAACGTTTAAAACGCGTGTGTATGAAGAGCACTACCTTGTTTCAGTCCTTTAAATTCACCCGTTAAAAAAAGTAAGGATTTAAAACAGTTTTAATATATAGGACCTTATAGCTCTTGAAAAAACCAACAAAATGTTTTTTTAAAGAATTTTTTATCACAAAAACTAAAGGGATTATGCTTAAAAAAACAATTGTTTGGAGCATTGTAAAAGCGATTCGATGCATTTTTTTTACCATTTTTTGCATTGTAATATTGTAAGGGGTGGATAAAAAAAATACAAAATTAAATTAGTTAATTTTGAACAGTCACATTTTTAATTACAGCTCTGTGACAAGGTGTTAATTTTTCTAGGGTAAACAATTTTTTTTTATTAAATCAGCATAAGGGTTGATATTCTAGGGTTGAAATATATTAAATAATGTTTTAATAGCTATTTATGTATCAAGGGCGTTACTGGGACTATAATGCCCTGAAGGTCGAAATAGCCCGAGGGCCTCTGGCCCGAGGGCTAGATTTCGACCTGATGGGCATTATAGTCCAGTAAAGTCCGTGGTGCATACAATGCTTTATGTTTTACCCAAAAAAGAGTTTTTCAATGACTAATTACATTATTTATTCGCAATATAAAAAATAAGTTGCACCTGTACCTGTATACGTAAGTAGATAATGACTGGTGTTAAGTTTAACTTTGATGTTTCTGTCAGTTAGTCAGTTGGCATTTTTTATTTAACGATTTGCTCAAAATGGAAGAAATTCCACAAAATATAAGAGAAAAGGCCATAAAAGCGACCGAAAATCTTTTGCCAGTTAAATCAAGGCAACAGTATGATCGGGAGTATGGCATATTTGGTATTTGGAAAGATGCGAACGCAATTCTTCAAATAACCGAAAACGTTTTAATGGCATATTTCCAGGAACTGGTAAGTTATTGATTTTATTTTAATACATATGTTTAACCAACTTTATTATTTTTAGTCGAAAAAATACAGTCCGAACTCTCTCTGGACCAAGTATTCCACCCTAAGGTCTACGTTGATGGTCTATGAAAATATAGACATTTCGCAATACCATCGTCTCATATCTTTTTTAAAAGTTAAGTCGAAAGGATACGTCCCGAAGAAGTCTAAAGTTTTGGAAGGAAAACAAATATTAAAATTTATTAAGAAGGCTCCTGATGATATCTACTTGGTACACAAAGTCATATTGGTAATGGGTGTTTTTGGAGGTTTAAGACGAGATGAGTTGGTCAAAATGACCATTGATGACATTGAAGATAGAGGAACAGTCTTGGTTATAAAGGTACCAGAAACTAAAACTTCAACTTCCAAAAGTTTTGCTATCATTGAAGAAGATTTAGGCGCTTTAAATTTAATAAAAAAGTACACAACATTAAGACCAGCTGGAATAAAGGAGCGAAGATTCTTTCTTACCTATAGAAAGGGTCGATGTACAGTACAACCCATTGGAAAAAATACCTTAGGAAGCGTCCCAACATTGATCGCAAAATTTTTAAAACTGGATAATGCAGAAGCTTACACCGGCCACTGTTTGCGTCGCACATCGTCAACTTTACTTGTTGAGGTAGGTGCTTCGTTTGAAACGCTAAAACAACATGGGAAATGGAAAAGCTCTTCAGTAGCTGAAGGATATACAGAAGAAAGTATTTCATCCAAAAACAAAGTAGCCAAAATGATTGCCAATTCAGTTAATTCCGAGGTTAATTCCGTATCGACTATTGAAAATTCTTTAATGGACTGTTCTTCTATACAAAATAGCGTTAGTGCTACCACCGCTGCTACCATCACAAAAAACACCGACCATTCTATAGTGGGATCAGCTACATTTTCCGGGACATTTCAAAATTGTAATTTTTATTTTGGAAATAAAGTTTAATTTTTAGTATTGTTTAAAGAAAAACATATTTTTTTTTATAAACTTGATCTTTATTGTGAGAGAAATAAAATTGGATAAGCAATAAAATTTCCATATTAGCGCATTAGGGCATTATAAGCGGGCATTATCATAATGCCCGCTTATAATGCCCTAGGTATGATAGCAGGTATTATTGCTATCATAACATATTTCGCTTCTAAGGTATTATAGATTAATAATAGATAGGTAAAACATAAAGAATTAAATACCTTTTTTTTTTAATTTATATGAGCTTAATGTTATGTGACTTAAGCTTTAATATGAAAGTTTTGAAGGTTTTTGCAATAAGGGGTAGTTTTCACCCCTAAAAAATAAAAAGCTACCTTTAGCATAATAGAGATTTTGAAGAGAAGGGTAAGTTAAGCGTAAAACCAAATGTTCATGCAAAACACTGTGATAATATATTAATTTTTTAGGGAAAAAATATTTTTTTAACCATAATATGGGTTGATTTTTAAAGGCTAGAATATTTTAAATAATCTTTCAAAGAAACAAAATACTACTTTTTCAACTCATTTGAGTCAAATTTTACTCTTAGAAGTAGCAAATTTTTTTATCAAGAGTAGTTTTATTCGATAAAATCAAAAATAAAAAAGTTTTTTCTCTTTAACACCTTTTCCGTGGACATACTGTATATATATATATATATATTATATATATATATATATATATATATATATATATATATATATATATATATATATAATATATATATATATTATTAAGCAAGCATAGACACAACACATAGGAGAGAGAGAGAGAGAGAGAGAGGTGTCGGTGCTGACTAATTAGAATACAAATCAGTAAATTTATTGGGGATGTCTCCTGTAGGAGCATTTTAGCAGATATATATTATATAACTTCCAAAGTTACGGACAGATCTTTAAGAAATGTTCTAATGGCTAGTGCTACTAATGTTATCACAAACCATATACAAAGCAGTAAACACCAAAACACTTTTTATCATAACTTGTCTAACAAAACACGAAGATTTCTTAAGGATAACCCAAATATTATTTTAACAAATTCTGACAAGGGTAACGTGACAGTGATTATGAGTAAACAACAATATGTTGAACTCTCTAATGATTTAATTTCCAATGACACCTCGTACTCACTGCTACGGAGTGACCCGACTGCATCGATTCAGCTAAAGTGCAATAATTTGGTCAGGAGCCTGGGAGAGACGAACCAAGTTGATGCTAACTTAAAAAAGAAACTGACTAATTACAAAGGTGTAGCACCAAAATTTTACGCACTTTAAAACAGAGATCACGTTCGCTGCTTAGTACCAAAAATGATGTAGATGGTGCAGACAGATTTAACTATATCGATCATTGTAATTTATAAAGCTGTGAGGCTCAGTGACCTGTAATATATGGGAAAAATATATAATAAAATATTTTATCTCATTTAAAGACTCATGGACTTTGAAATATGGCAGCAAGGCGTCTGCGGCATATTACAAAGGAAGACACACGAATCTGGCCAGTGAAGTATCTAGTTGTTTATCGATCATTGGCACTACCTAAATACATACATACATTGGCTGTAAGACCCATTATAGCCTCAATTGGGGCCCCTACTGCTCTTGCACTTAAATCCTGACCAAAGCTTATGATTATAATAACATTTACTATATTAAAGACTCATTTGATGTGGCACAAATCTTTAATGACATGACCTTACCTGAAGGCCATGTACTGGCAAGTTTAGATGTGGTATCTCTTTTTAGTAATGTTCATTTCAACGCAGTTCACAGGGCTATTTATAACAATTGGGACCGTATTAGCCTACATTGTAACATTAACAGAAATTCTTTCATAGAACTAATTAACCTTTTATTTGATATCTGATTGGCAAAATATTGGGGTTTTGTCTTTGGTTTTAGTGTAAATGGATCTTAACGTTAAGACTTTTCCTTTAATAATAAATTTTATCAACAGACTCTTGGTACCCCGATGGGAGCATCAATCTCTCCGATATTGGCGGCTTATGTCATGGACGATTTGTTAGACATAGTAATCCCAATTTTATCCTTTAAAATATCTTTTACAAAGAACCTAAACATTATATTAAAACTTTACCTATATATATAATATATATATATATATATATATATATATATATATATATATATATATATATATATATATATATATATATATATATATATATATATATATATATATATATATATATATATATATATATATATATATATATATATATATATATATATATATATATATATAATATATATATATATATATATATATATATATATATATATATATATTTTTTCTAATAATGGTATTAAAAGAAAGATATTATGCCTTTTATATATAAAAATGATTTCGGGCATCATTAAACGAAAATTGAGGACACTGAATTAGTCACGGACATTAAGTGGAGTAGTACTAAGAAACATTCGGCATGTAGTTAGTGAGCTGGATAGTGTCATGTGGAAACACTGTGCTCATGTTATTGAAAAAAATGAATTCCTTATCTTGCCTTCCTTAGCCCCAATTAATAATCACGCCGACTCTGACAGCGACTTCAGTTCTGATATAATTTTTAATATTTTCACAACTGTAATAACGACTGTACTAAATTAACTAACGTATTTATTAAAGCCTGTATTTTATTTACACGAGATGTCAAGTATTTTCGCCCTATGTGAACAAACCACGTTAAATATAGGATTTAAAAAAATGTACGATTAGTATGTTTTATTGTGCGCCCAAATAATATGAACTTTTTTTAAAATATTTTATCTAGTAACTTTACTGGTAAGTAACACTCTATGTATAATTAAAAACTTTTAACGTAAGTGCAAACTCGGAATGTTTGCAACCTTTTAAGGTGCGTTTCCTACATGGCGGCTGCCGCACAGCGTCTGACGCCTAGTACTGCTCATGTGACATTTATCCGTTTCTTTTCGAGCGCCAGACGCAAGCGTCAACCACTGGCGGCTACAGACGCCGCGGCCCTACCTCTCGAGGCAGTCGCCGCAGTCAAGCGTCAGTCGCCGGTTTCAAAGTCGTGCCTGTACGATGTCGAAAGTTTTATTTCCTCAGAAAAAGATGAAATATTGGTGGAATGCGTTGAAAAATACCCTTGCTGGAAGGAGATTGCAGAAGTTGTTAAATCAAATAAAAATATTTTTTTGTTTTTGCACATTTTTTTTTTAGAAAACTATACTTTTTTGACAACAGATCACTCGCGTCTACACTTTATAGAAAATAAGTGTACTGGCGTCAGCCGTTTGCGTCAGACTCTGCGCGATACCCGCGTTCGTCAGCCGCCCCATAGAAAACGTACCTTTTTTAAAGTGCTACGCGGCTTAACTAAAGGATGGTCGGTGGCTAGACAAATGAGTTGTCGTGAATATTTATATTAAGATGGGTCTCATATTTTTAATTTAAAAATATTCATCCGGTCATTTCACTTTCATTTTATCCGTTTCCAAAAAAATTAGTTAGTGTTATTTTTTCCAACATCAAGGAATTCTTTGAAAATGTAATCACATTTTTATGTCCTTTAAAGTCGCTTTTGCAGCTTCGATTAAAAATGAAAATGCTTAAGTAAGGTGCCAAATTAAAATATTTACTTTTAATAGAATTGTGCGACGCCCATGTTCTATATATATGTTTGATGTATGCCCGCTTAATGTTTTTTGGTGTTTTATTTATCTTTATGACAGCTCACGAAAGATTACTATACAGTGTGTCCCAAATTGGTGGGGAATGTATGGGGATCTTGGAAACCACGATAGATAGAAAATTGGTTAAATGGGGAAAGTTTTGGACAATTATGTTAGTAAGGTAATTCCGTTTACTACATAGTTTTACCTATTCAGGTTTTTGAGAAATTTTGAAAAAACCTGAAACATGCATTTTCGAAAATCGGCCATATTTTTTTTATAAGTGGAAATTTTTCAAATCTGTAAAAACTTCTTCAAAGCAACTTTTTTTGTAGAATATGACCGAGTAGTCAATTTTTATTTTCTACGTTTCGGGTTTTTAGAATCATCATCAACTTTATTTTTTCATATGGACGCCATATTGGATTTTAACGCAGCCAAATAATGCTTTTTATTCTGATTTCAATAATGTATAACATGTTATAATTTAAGAGTTCATAGCCTCATTTATTTCGAAAAACAAATATTTTCTCAGTTGGCCTTGATTCCGGCGAACGTCATTTTTTTTTGTAAACAATAAAATATTAGTAATTGGCAAAATAGATAAGCTGAACAGATATTTTACAAATATGGGTTTGCGAACATAGCTATAACGTTAATACCGTGTTACAACAAAACTACTCGTAACAAGTTAATTGAAACGTTGTCCATTTTTCTCAACATATTAACGATATTTTTTAAAATAGTCCTAACTACCCTATAAATGGTTGACTTAGGTATGTGGAATTCTCTATCAACATCCCTGGCTGAGGATGTTGAATTTTCTTTAAAATGTTGGTTAACTGCAGCATCTCGTTGTCGATTTTCTTCAACGTACTTCTTAGGTCGTGGTTTTTTAAAACTTCCGAATTTAAGCAAATTTGTAACCAGTTTTTAAAAGTGTGTTAGTTTAGGATGCTGCCTGTCAGGAAAATTGTCGAAATACGTTTGCGCAGCTATATTAACATTTCTATTGCTTTGGAAATAACGTTGCAAAATATTAGGTTTTCTTTAAATAATTAACCATTTTATAAAGTTGAAAAAATTTTCATAACGTACCCGAGCTAACTTGATAATAACGCTAGATGACATTCGCCGGAATCAAGGCCAACTGAGAAAATATTTGTTTTTTGAAGTGGATGAGGTTATAAACTCCTAAACTATACCATGTTATACATCGTTGAAATAGAAATAAAAATCACTATTTGGCTGCGAAAAAATCCAATATGGCGCCCATATGAAAAAGTAAAGTTGATGATGATTCATCAACTTTACTTTTTTTGTAACACGGTATTAACGTTCTAGCTATGTTCGCGAACCCATTTCTGTAAAATATCTGTTCAGCTTATTTATTTTGCCAATTACTAATATTTTATTGTTTACAAAAAAAATGACGTTCGCCGGAATCAAGGCCAACTGAGAAAATATTTGTTTTTGAAATAAATGAGGTTATAAACTCTTAAATTATAACATGTTATACATTGTTGAAATCAGAATAAAAAGCACTATTTGGCTATGTAAAAATCCAATATGGCGTCCATATGAAAAAATAAAGTTGATGATGATTCTAAAAACCCGAAACGTAGAAAATAAAAATTGACTACTCGGTCACGTTCTACAAAAAAAGTTGCTTTGAAGAAGTTTTTACAGACTTGAAAAATTTTCACTTATAAAAAAAATATGGCCGATTTTCGAAAATGCATGTTTCAGGTTTTTTCAAAATTTCTCAAAAACCTGAATAGATCAAAACCATGTAGTAAATGGGTTTAGCTTACTAACGTAATTGTCCAAAACTTTCCCCATTTAACCGATTTTCTATCTATCGTGGTTTCCAAGATCCCCATACATTCCCCACCAATTTGGGACACACTGTATACATATATACTATATTATACTATATATATACATATACATATACATATACATATACATATACAAATACATATACATATACATATACATATACATATACATATACATATACATATACATATACATATACATATACATATACATATACATATACATATACATATACATATACATATACATATACATATACATATACATATACATATACATAATACATATACATATACATACATATACATATACATATACATATACATATATAGGATGTTTTAAATTGGACTCTCTCAATTGGGATCTCGGAAACGGTAAGAGATACAAAGAAGTTTAAATTGGGGCAAAATTGCGTATTGGGGAGTCCAATAATACACCGTTGAAAAATTAAAGTTATCTTTTGTACTTTGGAAAATATGATGCAAAAACTGGTATTTTTGATTTTTGTTTTTTTTAGTTTACTTCAAAAGTTAGAAAAATTCGTTTCGTTTTCGCTAAACCATTATCAACTTTAGATTTTTAAAAACGACCTTCTATTGTTTACTGCATTTTTTGAGTTAGTTTTAATCCCAATTACAATAATGTATAACACTTAATATTTTTCTGTGAAATAAACATATTTTTCATAAAAGACAATTTCTTATAGGAGCGTTCCATATTTGTTAAATAAATATTAAGTGTTATACATTTTTGTAATTGGGATGATAAGGAGTTCATAAAATAAAGTTGATGATGGTTTAACGAAAATGAAACGTCGTAAGAAATTTTTGACTTCAATACATAAAGCGCAAAAGGTTCCAGTGGGAATGTATTTTTAAAATTTTTCTAACTTTTGAAATAAACTAGTAAAAAAGTAAAAACGAAAATAGAAAATTTCCGAAAGTACAAAAGATAACTTTTATTTAATTATATTTTATTTTACAACATCTTTTAGACAACGCGGTAGTGCCACCACGGACGGTATTTTAAATAACGCTACCGAGGAGACACTTTAACTGACTTTAAAAATACTATACCACTTTTATTAAACAGGCCCTTATTGGAGTCATTAGGGTATGCTAGTACTTTTTAGAGGGCGGTGGACGTACTTAGGTCATTTGGACGTTCATGGGCAAATATCACTTAAAGGGCATTATTGAGATACTAGGGTGCTACCTGTATATTTCTTTTGACTTTCCTTTTTTGTCAGATGGCTTCTTATGGATTCACTGAATCCATATACAGCTTTTTCCAAATCTTCTTTTTTTAAAATTCTTTACTTTTTCTGATTTGTCCCTAAGTGTTTTGGGATATCAATTGTTAAGAGATCATTCATTTTTGATACTGTCAGTTTCATCTTAGAGTGTTTCCGCTGTATAGCAACCTGTCAGTGCTCCATCCACCAGAGTTCATATGTGTCCAGTAGTTGAGATTGCCTTTGATACAGTGAGCTTTCAATTGTTTCTATAAAATCTGGGCAAATAGTTGTTTTCTTTTTTCTCCATTCTAAACTTAGTAGGAAGTCTATGGTTGCTGATTTTTACTAAAGTACGTTGTCCATTTCAGATAATGCATGTCTTATCCACATATCTTAACCACAGCTTTAAGTTTCTTTTTGCTTTCTCTATAGCTAGATTCTGGTTAGTATCCCAGGTAAAACTTGCCTATGAATAGCAAAAGGGAGAAGGACACGAGTAGTTATCATCCTGCCAAAAAATATGTTTTTTATTTAAATATAAATTACCAAGACTACATTCTTAAAGGTCCATAATAGTATGTTTTGGCAATAATAATAATTTCGCTAGGTTGGGATCTTCATTTCGACGTTAACCTTAAGATTATAGACGGTTTTATTTACATTAAAATCATCCAAACACAAAACAAAACAGTCGGTACAATATTTTCCCATGAAATATTTGCCAACACAGCTTAATTTTTTAATAATAGCCTTTGAATATACACCTAAGTAGACTCTAAAGGCAGCGTTATCGATATAGATCCAAGGAAGTTTGAAGGCATAGTTTAAAGAGTATACAATGCATGAGTTAGGTCACTTGCATATAAACCTTTAATGTTTTGGCTTTAAAGACACCGTGCGGTGTCTCCGCCGATCGCGAACCAACAAAAAAGTTTTAGGGGATATTTGTGTAAATAATACCAATTTATTCAAGCCTTTTCTCTGTTCGGGATTGTCGGGGAACGCGGAGTAGATTTTTCATTATTTGAATGATTATTACGATAATATAAGCATAATGTTGATAATATTTGTTCATGGTCACCAAAATCACTGTAAATAAATACTAAATTTTTTGTCTGTATTACATATTAGTAATTGTCCCTAGAACTACAAATCGTGGTAGATATCTACCCCGAGTAAATTTTAAGAACTAAATAATAATAAGTAAAATCATAACTATACTTTGAAATATTTTTATATCTGTTAAATTTTTATATTTTTTTCATATTTAGCATGAGAGGAACAAAAATAGATTCTTAAAAACCAATATTATTTTCAAACGCCTAAATAAACAGACTTTTTTAGCAAAACATCACGATGGTATATTTTTTCTTAAAGTCATTAGTGTTTTCTTTAAAATGCCGTTGGAAATTTGAAAATCTGTTGTTTAGAAAAATAGTTATAAATTTTTGTCTGTTAAATGACGGTTTGGCTGTTTTTAAATACTTACAGGTATTCAAATCAATTTTTAATCAACTAAATCTTGATAACATTGAATCTGCTCTTCATCATCCTCTTGGGCATAACAAAACGAAAAAATTCGAGTACTCATATGACAGACTACTGCTTTCAGAACGATTTTAAGAGCAAAAGGGTCCATGGGGTAAATGTTTACCCCGGTTTATAGTTTACAGGTAAAAAAATGGGTTAATAGTTCTAGGGTTATTTTATCATTACAAATAAACAAATATCGATCTATCTGTCTATTGTATAATGTAAAACAAAATAGAAATTTACTGTAAACATTTAAAAAGGTCGACCAGACTTTCACGGATAATTAATTGGTCACTAGCAAAATGAAATATTGCAGCTGTTTTTTTTATCTTGAGATAGTCTACGAAGGGCGAAGGCCTAAATATCAACATACCGAGGGTGTCATAAGTGAGGTAAGATAAAGGTTATTGACACGAAACCTAAATACTTGGGGATGTGGAGAATAATTCAAAATTGCTGGTGGTAGTAGTTTCCACAGTCTGGACACTCTAGGGATAAAAGAGCTAACAAAATGGAAAGTTCTGGGCCTCTCAAGCTAGACTGTAAGGAATGCATAAAAAGGACACTACGTGTCGTCTATTGTGAGCTGTCAGGGGTGGAACTATACTGGCCAACTTCTTAAAGCAAAAGCCGTAAAAATATCTATAAAAAGCTACAGATCCCCTTCAGCTCGCCGGTGAGTGAAAGAAGAAGGCTTTCCTGTAAGCGTGGAATCATTAATAGAATAAATGGCCCTTCTCTAAAGGAAATCAAGAATGCTAAGAGTTGTGGGAGACGCCATTCCCTAGACATGAGAACAATACTCTAAAGATGGTCTAATTATATATTAGAAGGTACACATAGGTAATTTTACTTAAGTTTTTAATAGAACAAGTGTTAAAATTTACCATCTCTAGGAGGCTACCTGATGGGTAAACCTACAGATGGAATCGCATATGAATGAATGTGACTCCTAAAAGGGTTTGAAAAATCCTCATCTTTAAAAAAACACAAACTCCAATACGGTTCTGACATTGTTCTGGCGTTTAATTAGCAAATTTGTGGAACTTAGTGAATCCTAGAGCACTTTACCAAGCTTAACATTTTAAAGTTTAATATATTTTCAATACAAATACCAAGAAAATAGTCTAATCTATATGATTTATATTAATATGGTCCTTTAAGCATCTAAAAAACGATAAATCGCCTTTTATTCTACTTTCACAATTATCCTTTAAACAAATATTATTACCCGACATATTCAACAACTTATTGGGGACACGAGGTATCGAAACACACGGTTACAGCAAAACGATTTCTGGCGCACTGCGTATCAGTCGGCTCCACACCATAGACTGGTACGAATATATTGGATAGGCGGGGGTAAGAGAGGTGCGTTTTGAGAGCCGACACGAGTGAAAAATCTCATATATTGTATATTCTTTAAACTATGTTGAAGGTTTATGGACGTCTACTGCTGGGTAGGGCAAAAACGACAAGCGGGTATAGGGGAAAAGAGCCTGCGTATTTGTGCAAAAAATAGTACTGTCAGGTCCGAACTTATAATTCTTTGTAACCATGTATAAAATTTACATTATCAAATGTCCAATTCAAACTAACTTCACTTTCACTGTAAATTCTTATTTTTTGTACATTTTTGGTTTTTAAACGAAACTATTACAGAATATTTAATATAATTATTTTATTTACTTTACTGCGTTTTATTGTGTAATATTAGATTTTATGGAAAGAATAGATGGTGCCACTTCACGGCCTTCTGTTTAAATGGTCGATATTTCTGGGAGTTTTTGTATTTTCACCAAAAATACAAAACTCCACACGACTATTTTAGATAAATTTCAAACATGGTATGATAGTTTAGTGTACAATCACCAAATTTGTGATCAAAAGGACAAGATAGTGAAAATGAGTTTAATTTAATTATCATGGTAATTGTTTTAAATCGTGGCCCACCAATTTTTGGCCATAAAAAATCGAAAAATAGAGATATTAACATGTTTTTTTTTATTTTATTTTGTTTTATTTCAAGCGGATTTACAAATCTTTGAAAAAAATCTAAAAAGGAAATTCGGTGTTAATTTTTATTTTGAAAATAAAAAATGGGTATTTTTCAAGTTTTTTGTAAATAAAATCCATCCATTTAAGTTTAGCGATTTCTAGTGATTTGTTTTATATTCTACGTGTAAAGACAAATAATTTTTTTTTAAATATTAATTTTTGAATTTTTTAAATATTTAAAAAAAAATAAATGAAAAATTAACATTTTTGTTTTTTTCTTTTTAAATTATTCTATTTTTGATAAACTTTACGAATAAAAATATTTATTAACTCAATAAAATTTATTCATGTTGATTGTACATCCAAAAAAAAGTATGACCTCGATTCTAAACCTATTCTAATTACCACTATCATATTATTTAATGATCGATATGTCGAAAATAAAACTTTGTCGAAAAAAACTTACTTTAGATTTGTAATCAGCGCGTCCGTATGCAAAAAATCATCAAAATCGGCGAGGGTCAAAAAAAGTAAAAAAGTACCAGTTTAGCTGTTTGTGTTTTATGGTCATACAATATTGTATAAATTTCTAATTTGTATAAAAGTAGAAAAATAGTGTCACGCCATGCAAGTAACATAAACAACCTGAACGAGAAGTATCATTTACTACTACTATTTTCTAAGGGTCCAATCAATATTTTCTTAAAATATCAGGGGTAAAGGGCACTTAAGGAAGGACGATATTTGACATGCAAAAAGAAGATGTACAGGCACTTAAATACCGAAGTTCATTGAATTTAAATAATATTAATTTTTTTTTTTTTAAATGTCAAGATTTAAGAAAGTTCTTAAGGAAAGGCATAAAAGCGGCAGCTTTTTGTAGGATTAATAAAATAAAATATCCATGATGGCTAGAATAATCCCAAATATAAGGTTGTGTTGCATTTATTTTAGCAATATCTGCAAAAAAATAATACCACATCCTTGGAAAAATTTCATTCTAATTCCCTAGACTGTTTTAATATATACAAATATCAAATTATCAATTACTAAAATAAAATTTAAGTTTCTAAATTGTACAACTCGTACAAAAACCAGTACAGATATTTTAACATCAAACATTGTTTGTTCAATATAATATTTATGTTCTATCAATTAAAACATTCTGGCCCTGAATGCAGACCATGCAATAACATTCTGACCCTGTAAATAGCCACTCTCTATGCAAGCGCATATAGTAACATTATGCCACTTAAAATAGCCACATCGAATTTGATTGGTCAGATTTTGGGGTTATGGCTAGATTGGGTGGCAGAATGTTTTAATACGTATGGTATATATAGATTAGAAGGAAAGGAATACGTAGTAACGCCAACAAGATTAAACGACTCCGAAGGATAACGAAAAAAGTTTTGATTTTTCTGCAAAATTCCGTGGAATTTTGTTACAGCGCAAAATCATAAGGGTACCTTAATGACAGTTATTTTTATAGTGGGCCGGACATTTCTTGATCAAATAGGCCATTGTTAACCTGCAAACTTCCTTGGTAGGTATATGCTCGAAGATACTGACGGCCCAATTTCACTTAACACAGGATCATGGGGATAAATTTGACGCAGGATTTTATGTGACGCCATCAGTGGTACCAACTCGTGAAAAATTTCCCGATTCGTGGAAATTTTCGAGGTTTAAGGGGAAAAGGGAATTTTTGTAATAAAACTGAACATTCGTGGGAAACTTGTATATTGCTAATATAACTTATTTAATTTAATCAACATAGGCAAACTTCACGATCCTATTTTTATTGCTTCATTTGGTAAGCAGAGGGAAGGAGAAATAACTCATATGGGAAACGAATTGAGAAAGTGTCCAACTGTAAGCAGTAAATAGGTGGCGCTAGCATAAACAAAGGATATGGAATGAAAATAGCAGTTTGCCGAGTTAGAAAATTAAGTAAATATAACCTAAAATGACCAATTGCTGTCAAAAAACGTGGATGTTTGGAAATAATGTAAAAAACTTTTTAAACAATCAGGGGAAAAGTTTGTGTCATAAAAAGTTGTCCCAGTGTACGTAAATTGAAGATGAAAAATATTTTTTTTATGATGAAAGGAAATAAATATTTATATTTATAAAATGAAATGAAAGTTCTTCCGTCCTTGTTCATTTCTCTATCCTATTCTTATTACTTTTGGCGATCTTTTTGACATTTACCCTGTTGCTACTGCAGCGCCTTCCTAATTTTACTGCATTCTGGCGAACAGTATTTTATCTTAAAGGTAGTTCTCCTTCCATCTACCCTCCATATAATAATTCTGTTCAGTTTGTGTTATATTAACACTTCGAGCATATACCTATTAGAGACAGCTTTGTCGCTTGGTCGTGCGAGAAAGAAAGAAGAATAGGTGTAGCCTTTCTCTCTCGCTGATTGGTTTGCAAGGTGAGGCCGACCAAGCAACACCTGTTCTTCATTCTCTCTCGCACGGCCAAGCAGCAAAGCTTGAGGTAGGTACATGCTTCGCGTTAACGCACACGTATTTGAAGCTATAAAATAAACCAGGAGAACTACATTTGCCTCGTCTTGCCCAACCTGATGTCTCAACTTGTTTCGCCTTTATATTGCGAATCGTTTCGCTTTGTGGATTTATTAGTCCGGGAGCCAGCGACCGTTTAGTCATTTCACAAAAACTGAAAATTTTTCGAAAGCTTTATTTGGTTTTGGTATCGTTAGTGAGTGAATGGACCTCCAGCGCGTTGCAGGGGGTGTAGTTGCGGCAGCCTCCCAGATAGGTAAAATAATAGTAAAAAAAACTAATACCCCAAAAGCTGTGTGTTTGTTGACATCTTAATTATGTTATAAACAAACGATAAAACGGATCAAGCTTACTTTAGAGTGGAGGGTTAAGCCCCAGCATTTTACGTAAACAAGTCAAAAATATGCGCTGAGTAAACTAATAATAAAGATAATACTACTACGGATAGATGGTTCATTTAAATGGGGCGCTCTGTATCAGTTCGGAGATATCAATGCTTCCGTAAATGCGAATAAAATTAAGTCGGTAACCCCTGCCCCAGCGAAACAAGGTATGAAACCATATGCGACGTTGCCAATGTCTGTCGCTTGTACCTTATTCGGAATACGAAGTAGCGAAAGCGGGCGGCTAAACGGGTTGTGTATTTTCTAGTCGCGTTTCATCACGCCAATAGTAAAGGCCCGCCGGCAACACTGTTTAACTTTCGTTCAAGGATTGAAATGCATAGCGCGAAAATCTCTCGATGGACATTGGCTCGCGTTAGCCAAAGTCCATTAGGGGTATCAAAAATATAGCATTGAATGGTTTATCTTATCCGTAGTAGTATTATTTTTGCTAATACTGCAAAAGCTAAAATTTGGTAAAATAATAGTTAAGTAAATAAGTTAACCGAAAAAAATATCCAGCTTAATATTTAGTGGGGGAAAACTGCCCAGTTGATGCAGTTAAGGAAGCAACTCGCCCGCGCGCATAGCGATGCGCTGCACCTTTGACTGCATCAGCTGTGCGCTTTTTCCCCACTTACGTTAGCTAACGTTATATTGCCCAAAGAAGTAAACACATTTTTAAAATATCACAGTCAGTGCCATAACCGTTTCACAGCATTACCGCCAAAACAAAGAGGATACGATCCTAAAAAGCAAGCATCCTCGTTTTCAAGAACTGTAACTTTTTTAATATATTGTTATTATATATGTTTATAGATGATGGAGAAGCATTGACATTGATCGACATTGATTGCAGCGACCATAAAAGCGAAAATGACTTTGAGGGCGATGAATCGGAAGACAGCTGGATCCGTGTTATCGTTTGTTTATAACATAATGATTATCTCAACAAAGTATCAGCTTTTGTGATATTAGTTTTTCTTAACTAATATTTTACGTGTGTGGGAGGCCGCAGCTACACCCCCAGGAAGTGCGCGCGCTGGAGTTCCATTCACTTACTACCTATACCAAATAAAGCGTGGAAAAAACTTTCAGCTTTTATGGTTTAGGTCATCAAAGAAGGTCGCTGGCTGCCGGACTTTATGTAGTTTGCTTGAAAGAGGAGCTTCGCGAGAAATTTTCGCGAAACGGATGCGCGAGTTATTTTCGCGCGGTGGAAACCCAGCTTAAGACCTTATCTAAAAACTTACCTTTTTCTAATGAATCTGCCAAACTTAAATAGAAACATTTAAATACTTTCTTAAAAAAGCTAACATGAAATTCTAATATTATAGGCAATTTATTAATATGTATTTCGTAAGTTATGGCAGTAAATATTTTGTTACTGCTGGTACTTAGAAAACTTTTAAGTAAAAATAGATAAAGTGAATAAACATCATTAGCTAATAACGTCATTAAAATACCTACGCATAAAAATATACAGTGTAGCTGAAAACAATATTAATTAGTGATTCTTTACTACTAACTTAAAGAAAATTATACTATATTTTTATATCTAGATACTGATATTACAAAAAATTTTAAATAGCTATCTTGTGTATGTCTCCTGTAAAATCCTAAAGAGCACTTAGGAAAATGACTTTAACTAAAAGAAATATAAACATCATAAAATTACATCTTTTTCAGGGGACTCCTTATTTATTTGTTCGTTTTTAAAAGCTTCTCATTTCTTTGCAATACGTTTGATTAATAGGAATTTAAATTTTTTTTAGTAAAAAGGTAAAATAAATACTTAAAATGCCAAAGGGCAAAAAATCAATATCTTGTCAAAGTCTAGTGTTAATTACTCATTTGAATAGGTATTGAAAAACT
Organism: Listronotus oregonensis; assembly: GCA_019359885.1. Lineage (NCBI taxonomy): Eukaryota > Metazoa > Arthropoda > Insecta > Coleoptera > Curculionidae > Listronotus > Listronotus oregonensis. Next base: position 62,347 of record JAHBCN010001772.1, on the reverse strand, counting down.
AAAAAAAAACTAATGCTGTTGTCACTAAAAAAAACGCAATTTTCTTTTATTAAAACATATCTAAAAAATAGGACGCCTTCACCAAATCAATAAATGAGGTCTTTTTTTTTTTTTAATTTTAAATCATTTATTTAAATCTACGAAAAAAACAACCAGATGGCTATTTTACATTTTATTTTAAGTTCAAGTCATAAATACGGGCCTGTTCAGCCCTTGCTGAATGATTTTATTATACCAGAATGATGCTTAACCCATTAGTCCTGGAGGCCACTGCAAAAAACCAAGCCTATAAGAGAACCACATAAAACATTTTTTTTATTACTATGAACTATAGTCAATTCAAAGACGCACTGCTGCCTCAACTCAGCGGGTTAAAATTGCATTTTTCTTTACCTTAAAAAAAATGGTGAAAAACCCTTTTTTTGTAATATAACTCGAAAACTACTGATAAAGTCAAAATTAATGGTCTAATAAAATTACGTCAGTGTTTTTTACATTTTTTTGTAGCCCTTTTAGTTTTTAAGATATTAACGATTTAAATTTAAAAAACTTAAATATCTTTAAAACTTAAAGAGTTACCAACAAATGTAAAAGGCAAAAAATATGCCTTTTGGTTGGTTCTATAAAAATAGTTATAAACACATTTTTAATAAAATTAGTAATAAAGAAGATATAAGCAAAAAAATAATTTTGGTCAATAAAACTTTCGCTAATAACAATATTTTATTGGTACAAATAAGAATACCAGTTCCGATCCATTTAAAAATTAATTTAAATAGTTTTATTTGTTGAATGAAACAAACTCATACACATATGCCTTGAGGCAATGGGGGATAACCTAGTGGCACGGATATTTATTTTTTTGGTCCAATAACTGTATTCAAACCTATCCATTTTGAACTTTAACTAAAATAAAATTTTAACATTATTTATTTGAAAAAAAAATAATAATAAGTGCCCCCTTTGGCTGGGTGTTATATACCGGGCAGGACGCTTAACATTTCTTAATCTTCTATTCTTCTATGTGTATAGCTCATCGTTTAAATATTTTTATTATCGATTCAAATAATAATACTATTAATTTATAAAGACAGTAACATATCTGAAAGTAGTAAATAAATGCGTAAATACCATAATTAAAATAAGCATGGCTTTAAGCCTAGAAGAAGTAGATAGCTTAATAAGAGAAATGTTTTAAAAGTTTAATACTAAATAAACTATATAAAAAAATATGTTTATATATATATATATATATATATATATATATATATATATATATATATATATATATATATATATATATATATATATATATATATATATATATATATATCAATTAAATAAAGATTAAATTTTATTTTAAAGTTTTAAGTAGATCGGAATGGGTACAGTTATTGGACCAAAAAAATTAAATTAAATATCCGTGTCACCAGTTTATCCCCCATTGCCTCAAGGCACATGTGTTATTAGTTTGTTTCATTCAATGAATAAAACATTTTAAAATAATTTTTAAATGTACCAGAAAAAATATTGTTATTAGCGAAATATTTAAGGGCCAAAATCAATTTTTTGCTTATATCTTCTTTAAGACTTATTTTATTAAAAATATGTATAAAACCTTTTTTAAAGAACTTACCATAAGGCATATTTTTTGTATTTTACATTTTTTCGTAGCTCTTTTAGTTTTTAAGATATTTACGTTTTTATTTTAAATTTAAATCGTTAATATCTAAAAAAATGAAAGGGCTACAAAAAAATGTATTTAAAAAAAAACTGAGGGAGTTTTATTAAACCATCAATTTTAATTCCACTCGCTGAGCTGAGCTATAGTTCATAGTAATATAAATAAATGTTTCATGCGGTTCTCTTATAGGCTTGGTTTTTTGCAGTGGCCTTCCGGACTACATTGTCAGAGAAGTAAATAGTTCGGAAGCTGAAGGGGTGAAAAGAAAAAGTTAATAATATCCGGTCCATTTCATTAAATTCCGTTAGGGAAGATAGATCAGGTCGTGCGACAGCATTGCCGCTAATAACAACAATGTTTCCTTGAAAGTGTTAGACAATGTTATGGTTTAATAACAGTATAATCTTGGACTTCCATTGTCTGTATTTGTTAATTGTTACACAACGTCAGTGGTGTATCTCTAACCGTTTTCAAGTAATAACTGAGCCACCATGTATCACTTGAAAACGGTGTGTAACAATTAACAAATAAATACAATAGAAGTCCAAGATTTTAGTGTTATTGGAAAAACAATGTTATTACCAACAAAAAAATTAATAAAATTCAAGTTATTAATAGCCTGCTGTCACTGACACATTGCATTTTTATAACTACAGATAAACGTGCATAAAAAGAATGGTCATACGTCGGAGGGACGTTGCAAAAGTCGTCAGTCACCCATATATTGGTTGTGCGTCAAGTGCTGGACTTGCCCGTGGTGGCCACCAGCAACAGCAGTCCTTGCTAACGGTATAAGGAACCTCGACATGGCCCTTATACAAGAACCCTGGGTCTACGGAGGAAGGCTAAGAGGTTTAGGGGACGTGGACGGAGCACTAATATACAATATTCGACGTCCCAAAAATGTGCATAATAGTCAAAAAAGACATTAAGATACTACCACTAACTGATTTCTGTTTCAGAGACCTGGTAGCTGTTAAAATTAGGTCAGGGGATAAGGCCATGCCGAGGGAATTAATTTTTGGATCGGCATATCTACCCTTTGATGACCGTGACCTACCACAAACCAAGGAGATGGACGACCGGGTAAGAAGCTGTAGAGAAAAAGGATCGCAGCTCATCCTAGGATGCGTTGCAAATTTACACCACATCATCTGGGAAAGCACGAACACAAACTAAAGAGGTGAGTCTTTAGTACAATTTATTATGGCAAACAATCTGGATATATTAAATGTCGACAAGAAACCTGTTTATAAAAAAAATATTATTATTACTTGTTTTATTGCCAAAACATCGCGAAAGTTGGGATACGCGCACAAAAAAAATTCAACTATTACAAGGTGTATTCGTATCCCATATTATGTGGAGCGGAATGGTTATAAGATAGCCATGACTGATGTTAATATTATAAGCAGCAGTTTGATAGGAAATTTAATTAAAGAGGTAAAAAGGTAATTTATATTTTAGCATTTTATAATAGAATGTTGCAGAATAAAGCTCTCTGCGTTGTGACATACTTTACCAACCAATATCTTTCAACTTATACCATGTACTTTGCATCCAACGTATTTAAAAAATGTAAATCTGGGATAAAGTTTTTTCAAACATTATAAAGAGTAGCTAAAATGTCGCGCATAATGCCTATAATTTTTTAAGTATCTGGTACAAGAAAAAGGGACCTTAATGAAAGTTGTTCAGTAAATTATTTCCCACATTTCTACCTGCATGATTTTTTTTCTGGTTTGGTTGCCAAGGAAACCAACTTTGTTTTTTATGTAAAACATGTGGGTTCTACTGTATTTAAAATTGTCACCTATTTTCAACTATCTCCGAGATAATGACAGCTCAAAAATGAAGAACTTCCTAATTAGTACAGGAAACGAACCATTTTGCCTCGCAATTTTTTCAAAATGCATAGAATGACTTGAAACTTTGACAGTAAGTAGGGGATGGTAAAGAATCAAAATCTATATCATGCCGAAGGGCGCCTTTACCTTGGGGGTGGTTGCCAAACCATCTCGGGGGTTGAGTTTTTTTTTTATTTCCACCACAGGAATTGATAGAAAAATAATTTGTAAGCAAAAAATGTTTTTTGCATTTTTTTGTAAAATACATACTTTTCGAGTTATTCGCGATCGAAAGTCGGAGTTTTTCGTCGATAAAATCAACGTTTTAAATCGGTTTTTGCAAATAACTCGATAAGTATGCATTTAATCAAAAAATCTGTAGCTTTAAAAAAAAACGAATAAAATTGCTGTGGGATCAATACAAACCAAGTTGTGGTTTGTTAAAGGGTAGCTGTTATTCATCAAACACAGACACAGACAGACAGAGTTTTAAAGACAAATAACGCAAAATCTACGTATCTTTCGAGGAAAACTAATAATAGCTTTTTTAAAGCATTTGTAAAGACCTTTCTTTAAAAAAAGGTATATATCATGAAAGTTGAGTGAGTAATGATTAAAATACGGTTAGACCAAAATTTTTTAAGTGCAAAAATCTTCGAAAACAACCCCCTAATTACCACTCTAATTAAAATGAGTCGTACCTTTTTTTCAGTTCTCTTTATCCATAGATCATAAATACATTTTAGAATTTTAAACGATTTAAATTCCTTAGTTTTGAAAAAAATGGAGCTGCAAGTGAAAATCAAATTTCAAAATTTTAATAAAAATGACCTTTTTTTGAAAATAACTCGAAAACTAAGGGAGATACGTAAAAATTACTAAGGTATTAAATTATTTTAAATTTACTTATGACGGAAATTAAGTGAAATATAAAAGTTTAAAACGTGTGTGTATAGACGAGTACTACTACCTTGTTTCAGGCCTTTAAACTTACCCCTTTAAAAAAGAAAGGGTTTTAAACAGTATTAATATACAGGACCTTATAGCTCTTTAAAAAAAACTACAAAATGGTTTTTTAACAAACTTTTTATCACAAAAACTGAAGAAGTTACGCTTAAAAAAAAACAATTTCAAGAGCGATTTGATGCATTTTTTAAAAAATCCGCGCTTTTGTACTTTTCTTTGCACTGTAAGATTGTAACGGGTGGGTTTTTAAGGATTTAAAGATTACAAAATTAAATAAGTAATACTTTTGAGCAGTCATATTTTTTAAATACAACTCTGTGACAATATATTAATTTTTCTAGGGTAAACAATTTTTTTTATTAAATCAGAATAAGGGTTGATTTTCAAGGGTTGAAATATATAAAATAATGTTTTAAAGAATTAAATACTTATTTATTAATTTATATAAGTCTAATTTTATGTGACTTAAGCTTTAATATGAAGCTTTTGAAGGTTTTTACAATAAGGGGTAGTTTTCACCCCTAAAACATTAAAAGCAACCTTCAGCATAATGGACTTTTTAAAGAGGAAGTTAAATTAAGCCTAATCTCAAATTTTCATGCAAAACAATGTGATAACATATTCATTTTTAGGGTAAATATTTTTTTTTTAAATCATAATAAGTGTTGATTTTTAAGGGCTTAAATATTTCAAATAATGTTTTAAAGAAACAAAATACTACTTTTTCAACTTATTTGAGTTAGATTTTACTTAACTTAAGCTTTAATGTATAGTTTTATAGGTTTTAGCAATAAAGGGTGGTTTTCACTCCTACAAAATAAAGAGCGCCCATCGGCATAATATAGATTTTTAAGAGGAGGGTAAGTTAAGCTCAATCCCAAATTTTCATGCCAATCTATGCATTTTGAAAAAATTACCAGCTTTTGCACTTTTTTCAGCTTCGTTTTCTGGACTAAATTCTCAGCTGACTTATAACGATGATTGTGTCTATTAACAATGCCATTTTTTATCCGAATAAATGATGCCTTTTGCAATGTATTTGCAAATGTATTTTACTCTTAAATAGCTGTCAAGAAAACACCTTGATTCAACTGGTAGGTATTAGGTGCCACTCACTTTGATCTGGAATTTTTACCTCGAATTTTTTGTTGAATGAGTATTGGGGAATCATCTGGTCTGTTCTCCCGTCCACGATGTTGCCGCCAACCTGACTTTTTATGTTGTTGTGTCCCAAACTAGCGTAGACACCAGTTGTTTTTTGTTGCAGTCGGAAGTAGCTCATTCTTGCCTCTCCCATCACTACGTGGTTAAGTGGTGGGAGGTCTAAGATATACTCCATGGTTGCTGTTGGGGTTGTTTTAATTGCTCCTGTTATAGCTAAGCAAGCCTTGGCCAGTTCTGTAACAGCAGTTCTTTGTCGCATTTTTGTCCACCATACCCTTGATGCGTATGTTATCATAGGCCTTTGACAATTGCCTCGCAGCAAAGACATCCAAACGATGCCTAAAAATGTAGGAAATAATTAACTGAACAACTTTTATTAATGTCACTTTTCGTATACCAGGTTATTAAAAACATACAGGCGTTAGGTGCGAATTTTTTGCCACTCTATATCAGTGCTCCCTAATTCTAAACTCAACAAATTTTTTCGAGACGAAATGTTCTTATTATTTTGTCCTTATCTATTACATCCGCAGAAATACTGTTTATTATGTCCTTGAGGTAGTATAAAAATAAAAATATCATTTTGCTTTGTATATGTCTTTTTATCTTTTATTAAATACTTAAAAAAAACTGTTTTAAACTGTAAATATAATAAATGTTGATTGGTCAAATAGTACTAAAATAATTAAGAAACCTAAAAGCAGCGTAATGTTTAACATCTCGTGATTCGTAATTGTGATATTTGCGTTCCAATCGGTGTCTTGCAAGATAACCCTGATGTTATTTACGTAATATTTTGAAACATATATTTATTTATATCCTTTCTTTCGGTACTGAATCAAAGCATTATATCTCAATTTATTTTATTTAAAAATGTAATATAAAATAACGTGATCGATGTATCAAAATATCATTTTGAAATTTTTGAAGATAAAACTGACAACCATATACAGGGTGGCTAAAAAAAAACGAGCAAAGCTATTTTTTGAGTAATTTTCATCTATTTTGAGATAAACGATCGGTCTCGTTTACCTTTTTTCAAAAGGGAAACATTTTTAGGCATATAGAGCAACCCCTTGGCCAGGGCGAATTCCACCCCTGAAATCTTAAGTGAAAAGGGTTGTACCTTGTTTGAAAACTCTTTTGATTCTATTAATGTACCGGGTATGTATTTCGGAAACTATTTATCGCACATAGTTGGGGAAAATTATTTGTAGTAAAAGGGGTAAAAAAAATAGCTGGAAATTATTTTCAAGTTTCTAAAACTACCGCGAGATGACGCAACAGCAACGGTAAATTTAAAAACCAATTTTTTTTTCAAAATTATCTAGTATTAGGTACAATTTTGATAACATCAGCAAAAACTCTAACCAATTCTGCATTAGTTTGGCTTGGGATTTTTTGTCGTATTTCCAGTAATAAGGGTGAGGGAAGATGATAAATAATGCAACTTTGAAATAGCTCTATCTCCCACATCTTTTTTCGAAAGTGGCTTAAGTAGGTACCCGTTTTTTTAAAAAAAAAGCTCTCTTAAATGTCGTCCTTTTTGTTGTCGTCTAGTTTATAGTTCGCCAACTAGAGGGCGTTGTTTAAGGAAGATCGGTTTTTCGAGATTTTCTTCGAGAAAGTTAATACGACGATATGATTTTTTATTGTAGGTTTAGAAGAGAAAAAAATATCTACACGCTGGTAAACAGCGCGTTTAAATATCTGCAAAATATCGGAAAACGCCATGACTTATTTAAGTTGCCAATTTAAGATGATATTCATTTATAATTTTAATTTTTTATGCAAATTAGATTCTAATAAAGCAACACCTATTTAAACATTTGATTAGAACTGAAAATTGTCTACTTAAATAAGTCATGTCGTTTTCCAATCTTTCGTTCTTGTTTTTGTTTCCAAGCCTACTTGACTAATATTTAAATTAAAATTAATAAATGCCCCAATCACCGAATTTTCATGTTTTCGATTGTTTATTCAGTTCTTTAGTGGATACAATGCAAACTTTAAAAAAGTATTCAGTATTTTTTTTTACTCAACAATAATTATTCTTTCACTCTGTCACAAAGACTAGCCGACACCAGGATGAAAATTTAAAGAGCTTTAAATTTTCTTTCAAACGAGTACCCACTTGAGCTAATTTTCATAAAAGATGTGGGAGATTGAGCTATTTGAAAGATGCATTATTTATCATCTTCCCCCACCCTTATTATTGGAAATACGACTAAAAGTCCTTAACAAAACTGATGCAGAATTAGTTAGAGTTTTTGCCGATGTTACCAAAATTGTACCTAATACTAGATAATTTTGGAGAAAAAATAGGTTCATTAATTTACCGTTGCGGTTGCGCCATCTCGCGGTAGTTTTAGAAACTTAAAAATAATATCCAGCTATTTCTCTTAAACGCTTTTACTAAAAATATTTTCCCCAATGCTGTGCGATAAATAGTTTTCAAGATACAGCCGACATCCTTTCTTATTTAGACACCCGTTACATACCCACATTAAGCACTTTTGATTTAATGATTTTCAAAATACAGAGTGTCCAAAGAAGAGCAAAATACTCAATTTTTTTGGTGCTTAACATGATTTTTACATAACAACATTTGGACTCCTGTACTTTTATTTCAAAGAAAAAAACATTTTAATGCTAAATCGTGATTCCTAACTGCAACGCCAACTCCAACCCTAAAATCTATGAAGGAAAGGGGGCCAAATAGTACCTCGTTTTAGAGGACTTTCATTCCTTCTCACGGGCATTCTTTTGGCTCATTTGGTACAGATATTTTCGATATGCAGGGTGGTTCTACTAAATTTAAATTTCTAGTGGTAATTATGAACTTTATTTAAAAAATGAAAGTTAAAATAAATATTTCACTCCTGCCACTACACTAAAACAGACTATTAATATAAGAGATATTGAATTGGCTACCATTAGCTCGAATCTTACTCGCACATTTCGAAACATTTTAGGAGTAATCGCGCAACTGTTCCAAAGACTCTGGTTGAGTGACATACACTTTACTTTTTATGTGACCCCACAAAGAAATCTAGTGGTAAAAGATCTGGCGCTCAAGGGGGCGATACCTTTTTTCCAACCTACAATAATTTGGCTTAAAGATCAGCTACCTCAAATTTGGGCTCTAGTAAATTGATTATTACCAATTTATTTTTGCATAGGCTTCCTGTATATCAAAAACAGCTGCATCAAATAAGCTAATGTATGTTCATAAAAAGACCTTTAATCGAGGTCCTACTTGGCCTCTCTTTTTTCTTAGATTTTAGGGGTGGAAGCACCAAAAAATGGGATATTTTGCTTTGGACACTAGGTATTTCGAAATCCACTGTATCAAAACGGCTCAATATAAGTATGTACATAAAGGAAATCATAAAAGCTTTTAACAAAGTACAACTCGACCCCCTTTTCCATTTAAGAGTGCATTTACGCTACACCTTAGGGGTCGGGCGAAAGGAGGCGGAGACGGTGGTCGGAGACTAACAAACTCCCACTACCACAATTTTCGTATAGCCGCATTAAAAATATTATATTTTATTTAGGTTAGTTGTGGTTAGTTGTGGTTAGTTGTGGTTAGTCAGTTATAGTATTTAAACATAACCAATTTTAGGGTGACTTTCACTCAAACTAAATCCAAATTTAAAAAAATATTACAGCCGAAGCCTAGACTTAGGCTTCGGCTTTCATATAGGTTTTAAAAATTATCGATAACTTATACCGTTTTTGAGAAAAACATTATGCTCCGAACCCCAAATTGGATCCAATTTTCGCGGCGCGAATGGACTTTTAAGATTTCAGAGGAGGCATTCACCCTGGTCAAAGGGTTGCCAATAGGGGCTGCTGCATATGAGTAAAAAGTTCTCTTTCAAAAAATGGGTCCACGGATTTGATTGTTTTTCTCAAAAAATATGAAAAGTACTCAAAAAGGACCCTCGTTTTCGTTTAGCCACCCTATATAGTAAAATAATTCTTAATTATTCTGTTGTTTATTTTTACACATATTGCTTTGTCATGCAAGCAAAACTCCACTTAATAAGTATTCCTATTAATTGGTTTTCCTATTTAAGTACCAAAATATGCCGATATTGTATTTATGGCAAATTTAAATAGGGTTGTTGCGCCATCGAGAACGTTATACAAATAACTACTACTTTTAAACTACCCCCTTCGCCCTCCCGTCTCTCATTAATGTCTTGATTATGACATTTAGATGGGACCTTCAGTTTAATGTAAGATATGAACTACACACAACAGCACTTAGTATTTGCCGATGATCACCCATTAAACTACCAACCACGCCCAACTGCTAAGGTTTTCTGGTCTGACGTGAAGCCAAAGCGGCAAAGACTGCTGTTGCCATAGCTTTTTTGTTAAAAGTACTATACCACTGAACCACATAAGTTGCGAACTCACTTTGCACCAAGCATATTCATCACATATTTCTACGTAGTTTATATCTTTTTGTTTATTTTTGCGATTTGTGCACTATTTTTTTTGGATTAATTAAAATAACCTGAAAAGTATTGAAAACAAACCAGTGGAAAAAAAAAGATATACAAAATTCCACACCAATTTAAAAAAGGTCATACATTAAAGTTAGTTATTTTTTAAGAATTACCATTTACAATTAAAAATCATTTAAACATAATAGGCGGATATTGTTCCAAAACACCTCGTATAAAAACTCAGGTAATAGTGAAACATATCTATGGTAACAGTGCAGCGTTCAAATTACAACTGATCTTTGTGAAATGATCTACCGCCTTTTAAAGTGATATCGAAAGGTATAACTAAAATAATTTTTACAATATAGGATGCAACAAAAATGCAAAATAGACAACTTCAGAGTCTTCAGAAATTTTTTTTTTTAATCTTAAAGAATTTAATTTATTTTTCTGTAAGAGTCATTTGTAATCACAATTTTTGAATATTTTTACGTGCAAGTAAATGTATATGGCATACCAGCAATCGTCTTAAAAAAATGTGCTCCCGAGCTTGCACCAATCCTAACTAGCCTCTTTGGAATCTCTTACGACACGGGCATTTTTTCGGAGAGCTGGACAGCTGCACGTGTGCAACCTGTCCCCGAGAAAGGTTGCAAAGCTGTCTCTTCTAACTATAGACCTTTATCTTTTCTTTTTGTTGTCTGCAAAGTGATGGAAACATTCAACAAATCAAACAATTCCGATATCTTCAAGTATCTGAAAAAACACAAGATCTTAGATGACAGACAGTAAGGATTCCGTCATAGCTGATCTTCTTTCCTTTGTCTCACACAACTGGAACAAGTCCCTTGAATTTTTGGTGAATCCCAGATCGTAGTTCTTGACATTTCCAAAGCTTTTGATCAGGTCTGGCATGATGGGCTTCTTAACAAACTTCCTTCTTACGGTCTTCCACTTAAGCTTTGCTCGTGGCTCTCCAGTTTCCTTTCTAATCGACGTATATCAGTTATTGCAGATGGTCATTCCTCCAGCTTCTACCAAATTAATGCTGGGTTGCCCCAAAGCTCAGTACTGGCACGCACTCTGTTTCTTCTACACATTAACGATCTTTTTTCTTCCACAATCAATCACATTCATAGTTTTGCTGACGGTAGTACCCTCCACTCTAATATTAAATTTCTCAAGCCAGTCAATAAGCGAGATTTGGAAAACAAACGTAGGTCAATGCGGATTTCTCTTTCACAAGACCTTAAATTTATCTTGGATTGGGGTGCCAAAAATATTGTTTAGTTTAATGCCTCCAAAACACAGTCATGATCGCTGTCGCGAAAAAAGTCTGCCAATGCTCATCCGTTTAATCTTGTCGTCGTTACTTTTGAGAATAACCTTAACTGGCACAAACACATTACATCCATAGTCTCAGCAGCTACAAAAAGCTTGGATTCCTCTTTTGAGCCCGAAAGTATTTCTCTTCTTTCAATCTGTATTATTTGTATGTATCCCAACTCAGACCCTCTTTAGAATATTGATCTCATGTTTGGGGAATTGCGTCTCCTACCATACTTTGCATTCTGGACTTCATTTAAAGAAGAGCTGTTCGTCTTATTAATGACCCCACGCTTCCCGAAAAGGTTCCTCCTATTGCCCAACGTTGAGCTGTGGGGGATCTGTCCCTCTCCTGGGTATTTTTACGGCTTCTGCTGAGGGAGTTGGCCATTATAATTCCTCCTCTGGCAGCTCCAATAGAGCAACACGTAGTGCAACTTTAATGCATATCCTTTTACCGTTTAACTGAAGAGGCCCCGAAATTCCCGCTTCTTTCGTTCCTTTATCCCTAGAGTGTCCAGACTATGGAACCTGCTACCCGCAGAAGTTTTTCCTTCTCCTCCCAGTCTCCAAATATTTAATTAGCGTGTGAACAAACTCACTCTCACCCAAGGAAGTTTAAAGGTGTATGGAAGCCATGCTATGGCCCATTCGATCAAAAAATGTCCAGCCCAGTATGAAAATAACTGTCAGAGTTGGCCCCGCCGATTCTGCGCTATAACAAAATTTCACGAAATAATTTAATGTGTTGCCTACTTACACACTGATAAATCAGTGTGAAGTTAGTCCAACACATTATACTTTTATGAGAGCCGGAGTACCGTTATTTGGATTGATAAAAACCTTCTTATTTTAGTGATTAGTGTTTATTAAATTGTGACTATAATTTTGTATTTATTGTTTGTTACTTATAATATCGTAACAAAATGACTAGAGGTTGTATAGTTTTGTCTTACAAATCCAAGGGTAACATACCCGACTTTTTAACTTTAGGTAAGTATTTTTTATATTTAAATTAGGTGCTTCTTATAAGACGTAACGTTAGGTAACCGAATAAATAATAATATATCAAATATAAATAATAGAAATTGATTTCCACAATGTTTGTGTATTTCTGTGGATTATTAAAAAGTAAAAAGGTTTAAATTTAGATACTTTTATTTCATTTAATAATTTAGTACACTCTTTTAAAGGATCAAAATTATTGATTACTGGGCAGACCAGCCAAATTTTAATATATACAGGTCCTTCCAATTGAATGAAAGGAAGTACAATTTTATGTTAAAGTTCCTTTTTGCTTTTTCTGTATTTGTTTGGTAATTATCTCGAAAGTTGCCTCCTTTCCGATTTTGACCAAATTTGGTATACTTTTGGGGCGCTGATTACGAATCTGAAAAAAAAATTTTTGCAATGTTTCGTTTCCGAGATATTCATCATCAAAATTAAAAATCAAACTAACCTTATTTACACTATTCCTCCTTCTTTTTGCACAAAATTGTTGATTTTTACACTAAATTGGCACACAATATTTCACAAACACCTTTTAAACACTTGTTTTTATGTTTATTTTACACCTTTTTTACACTTTTATTTTTTGAGCAAATATAGCTGCTGCCTTTGAACTTAAAAGTTTGCAATTTAATGGAAAAAAGATGTAAAATAAATAAAACTACAAGGTTTTAAAAGGTTTTTATAAAATATTGTGTGCCACTTTAGTGTAAAAATCAAGAATTGTGTACAAAAAGAAGGGAGAATATAGTGAAAATGAGGTTAGTTTAATTTTCAACTTTGATGACGAAGGTCTCGGAAACGAAAGATATTTTCAGATTTGTAATTAGCGTCCCAAAAAACCCCTGTATACCAAATTTGATCAAAATCGGAGAGGAGGCAACTTTCGAGACAATACTATATTGCATTATCAACTTTTTAAGCTCGACATTCTGTACACACATAATATTTAACGGATATACTGTTACAATGGATACTCAGGTACCAAAGGTTACTAAACATTTTTAACCACTGTTATTCTGTCTCATGAATGTTTGTTATTAGTGAAAAGTATATGCCTAAAAAGCAGTTATAAAAATTTTCACTTTTTAATGTACAACCAGAATCTTAGGATTAAATTAAACTCATTTACACTATCTTGCCCTTCTTTTATCACAAAATGGGTGATAAGTACATAATACTATCATACAATGTTTGAAATTTATTTTAAAAAATCGTGTTTTTATTTATTTACAAAGATTTTTGGTAAAAATACAAAACTTCCAAAAATATCGACCATTTAAAAAGAAGGCAGTAAAGTGGCGCCATCTATTCTTTCCATATTATATCAGATGATATAAAATCCAATATTACACAATAATTTTAAATATTCTATAGTAGTATCCTTTAATAACCAACAATTTTGTGCAAAAAATAAAAAAAAAACAGTGAATGTTGGAATTTGACATTTGATGATGTCAATTTTATAGATAGTAACAAAGAATTATGTAAATGCGGCCCTGACCTACTATTCATTGCGCAAATTCCGCGGGGCCAACCCCCCTATTCCCGCTGCCCTGCACGCCTGGTCAATTTTGTTCTACAGTATTGGGCTTCCATACACCTTTAAACTTCCTTGCTCTCACCACACTTAAGACACCCACGGTTTATTAGTACTTAGGCCTCAGCCTTCGTGGTCTGTCCAAAGATAAAAAAACTGTTTTGTTGTTATTTGTTGTTACAAAATTTAAAAAAAGTCACATATTTACACAAAATTAGGACTTTTTGCTTTCTGTTAATACTAACTTCACAAAACTAGGATTAAAGTGGACTGAAACGTCAAGAACGATGTCGCACACTTTATTTACCAATAGGAAAATTACGCTAAAACTAGCGTAATCGCGCATTTACGTTTTTTCGCTACGTGGAGACGCACCCTGACTAACTGACTCATTGACTCATCAAAATTATGGCATTTGCCGAGAGAGTAGAAACTTAAAATTTGGTATGTAAGTAGGTTTTAGGACAAAAGTAATAGAAAAATTTTTAAAACTGCACATTTTTATTCGGAACGCCCTATAACAGTGGCGGTAATATCGTGTATTTAGAGGGCATTTTTGCAATTGATTGAACCTGGGTTTTTGAGGTCACACTTGTCTTAGAATTTAATATGCATTTTATTTCCTAAACAGAAAAAATTGCTACATTTTACCTATCAGACCCCAAACCAGGCGTGATCTAAAGGATATTAAGGTAAACAATTTTTGTAGTTCATATTCAGCCCAAAGGTTCTACCATACCATGGCAAGTTTACGCTAGCGCGTAACAAACAAACAATAAGGTTACCCAGCATGCGTATTTGAAATAAAGGACCAGTGCCGGACTTAGAAATTCCTATAAATCATTAATTAACATATATTCATGAAATATATATATTTTTTTAATTTTGACATTTAAAGTGACACTTTTCAAAACTCATTGACGTTGACAAATATCTTAGTTTTCATAACTAGTTACAAAAAGTAAAATTTTTCGCAACTGGTGAGGAAAAGTTAGATATTTGACAACGTCAATGAGTTTTAAATTTTTTTTATATTTTAAACTTGAATTAAAAGAATCATATCATATTCAAAATTTTAACAAAATGTGTGAAACGCGTTGGGAAACACTATTTTTCATAACTTAAATTCTTTTGCTCTGCTCGTTAAGAAAAATAGTTGCTTTTCCCAACTGTTTGCACAAATAAATCTTTTTTCTATATTTAGATACTGAATTTTTTTATTTTGGGTTTCTATACATACATGAATTATGTTAGGTAGTAATATAAACAATAAGGTAACAAAATTAATATTATAAAGTTTAAATAGCAGAAAATAATAAAAGATAGAGTTTGTTTTAAGACCCAGCCTTTGTACTGTCCTAAACCGGTTTTGAAACTTTTAGTATCTATTAAACCCGTGAGTGTCTACTTTACATGGTTTTATATCAGTTTAAAAACGACGAAGTATAAACGCTTTCTGTATATTTAAAAGGTTTTGCTTTGCTTGGGGATCAGTAAAGGGATCGTGTTATACACTGTCACCTATCGGTTAGGAATGGGTTTATTTGACTGGACTTTCCTATGGCCGTACAATAACGATTTTTACGAGAATACATATATATATATATATATATATATATATATATATATATATATATATATATATATATATATATATATATATATATATATATATATATATATATATATATATATATATATATATATATATATATATATATATATATATATATATATATATATATATATATATATATATATATATATATATATATATATATATATATATATATATGTATATTAATATATATATATATATATATATATATATATATATATATATATATATATATATATATATATATATATATATATATATATATATATATATATATATATATATAATATACAGGGTTACAGGTAAAGTCGACCTATATCCTTTAAGGGCATGTAGTATCCATTATTTCTGACAGATTTCACCATGTAACACCCTATCCCAAGCCTAACCGTTTTCGAGATATTCGAATTTTATTTTTTTTAATGAAAAATGCTGATTTTTTACCTATTACATTAGATATTTTGAAATATTTGAGGCTTATTATTATTATTATTTAATTTTTACAAGTAAAATAAGATGCTTTATGACCTCAATAAACAAAATTGTACATAAGTTAAATAGATAGTTCGTAGTAGATAATTAAAAGTTAAAAAAAATAATAAAAAATTATATGGGTCATTTTTCTATAAAGGATATGTAGAAAAATTATTATGACATCTGTTTTGCAGATGTGCCTAAAATTATCTACGTCTTATCAGCTATCCAACGAGGTATAACAATTTAGGGTATTATTTGAATTCATACAAAAAACTTAGTTTCATAAGCTACACGGAAGGTAAAAATAATGGCGCTTCTTAAATCTAACTTGTCCCTTAACCCAAGTTAACAAAAGAAAACAATAGGTGAGTACAAAATAACATTTATTAAACTTCTCTACTTATGTCTAAATTTCATGTTCAACATGTCCGCCTCTATTCTGTACACATCTTCGCATTCTTTTACGAAGTCCACTTTTTACTACACCAGTAGTTAAAGTCCTTCTTATTTCATCCGCCACATTAATTATTTTGTCTTTTAATTCTTCAACTGACAATATTGGGTTGGGCTCACTGTATACAAGACTCTTCATATGCCCCCATACATAAAAATCCATGGGGGTTAGGTCCGGACTTCTGGCTGGCCAGGGTAAAGGCCCACCTCGTCCAATCCATTTATTGGGATAATTTGTGTCCAGCCACTCCCTGACACTTCTCCTGAAATGTGCAGGGCAGCCATCATGCTGAAACCACATGTCTCTAACCAGATTAAGTGGCAAATCATCCAGTAAATCGTTAAGGTCTCCTCTTAGGAAGTTTTCGTAGTCTTCACCATTTAAATTGTCGGGGAGAAAGTATGGCCCAATTAAATTATTAGAAATGATGCCCATCCACACATTCACGCTGAATCTACTTTGTGACCCCTTTACTCTCTTCTTGTTGGGGTTTTTCAGTCTTTTTGGGGCCCAATAATGAGCGTTGTGGTAATTGGTGATCCCATCTTTATCAAATTTTGACTCATCTGTCCACAATATTTTTTTAAGAAAAGTTGGGTCTTCTACATCCGCATTAAGCATAAACCTGCAGAAATCCAATCTTCTCACGGGATCTCCTTCTTCAATAGCTTGTACCGGCGTGTAATGGTATGGGTATAGGCCCGCTGTATGTACGGTAAACCACACTTTCCATTGCGAGACTCCCAGACCACGGGCAACAATATTAGTGGAAGTGGTTGGATCCAATCTAAATCGTTCCACTATCTCATTGTCTTGTTCTTCGTATTATCATTTACACGTGGTCTTCCCAAGTCTGTACTTCGTCTCAAAACGGAGCCAGTTTCTCGA
The DNA here is from genome assembly GCA_019359885.1 of Listronotus oregonensis. Taxonomy (NCBI): domain Eukaryota; kingdom Metazoa; phylum Arthropoda; class Insecta; order Coleoptera; family Curculionidae; genus Listronotus; species Listronotus oregonensis. Next base: position 44,912 of record JAHBCN010001772.1, on the reverse strand, counting down.
AGTCTTCTATAAACTCCGTCAAATACGCTAACATCCGGCACTCGACGGCCGGGATAGCGTCTTATGTATTCAATGCGAGCTTGTACGGAAACACAATTGCAGTATCCGTAGCAAATCAACATATCAGCGTATTCGTCGTTCCTGAAGGTTGTCATTTTCAACAGTTCCGTATCACAAGCACAAATCGGAGTCCAGTTTACTAGCACAGCAGTCACAAATTAGAAAAAAAAAACAGTCCAGAAACACAGCCAAGTTGAATAGAAAACAGACAGCAAAAGAATATCGCACCTACCATGCACGAATCACATAAGCAGACTAACAACCAAACACAATATTTTTTTTAGCCAAACACATTATTTTTCCTGCATAAATCGTAAGTTGGCTCGCTTACATGCACCGCCGTACCTTGAAGGACAATAGGGGGGGGAATGTTCAATTGCTACCTGGGGGCCTAACAAGTAAGTTTTTTCTATGAATTCAAATGAGGCCCTAGATTGTTATACCTCGTTGGATAGCTGAAAAAACGTAGATATTTTAGGCATATCAGCAAAACAGGTGCCATAATGTTTTCTTCAATTATCCTTTAAAGAACAATAAACTTTTATTTTTTTATTCACTTCTTTAACTTTTAATCAACTATACGACCTATTTAGTTAACTTATGTACAATATTGGATATGGGGCATAAAGCATCTTATTTTACTTGTCAAAAATAAATAATAATAATAATAAGCCTCAAATAATTTAAAATATCCAATGTAATAGGTAAAAAATCAGCATTTTTCATTAAAAAAAATAAAACTCGAATATCTCGAAAACGGTTAGGTTTGGGATAGGGTGTTACATGGTGAAATCTGTCAGAAATAATGGATACTATACGCCCTTAACGGATCTAGGTCGACTTTAGCTGTAACCCTGTTTTATATATATATATATATATATATATATATATATATATATATATATATATATATATATATATATATATATATATATATATATATATATATATATATATATATATATATATATATATATATATATATATAGGGTGACAACGAAATCACTACCCAGCCCTTTATTTTTTTGAATGAAAACATATGGCTTTCAAATTTTAGGATGACATATTATATCATAGGATGCCAATTTTGGATATTATAACACGTTTCTGTCACTTCCGGTTTCACCGGAAACGACATCAACTTTAATTTTTTCAATGGAACACCCTGTATGTTTTTCAGAATTTGGATTCTACAGATCATTTCTGATATAAAATCTATATTATATCCTATACCTATCTCTGCTTGTTTTTGAGAAAAAGGCAATCGAATATTTCCAAACGACCGCACATTATGCAGTTTTATGGGAAAACAAATAAATGTTATAAAAGTTTTATATGTTAAATTTAATTTTTTTAAAGAACCTATCTGTGGGGGTCATAATAAAACTAGTTCCGGCTTTACCGGAAGTGCTGCGAAAATTGACTTTTCTAATAATGTTACTTTAAAAATTTAAATGCAACACCCTGTATATTTTTTAAAATTTGGATTCTACGGCTCATTCTAATATAAAATCTATATTATATCATATACCTATCTTTGTTAGTTTTCGAGAAAATTGTTTGCCCCTATAACTGCATAATGTGCGGTCGTTTGAACATTTCAACCGCTCTTTTCTCAAAAACTATCAAAGATAGATATAGGATATAATAAACATTTTATATCAGGAATGACTTGTAAAATTTAAATTTTAAAAAATATACAGGGTGTTGCATTAACATTTTTAAAGTAACATTATTAGAAAAGTCAATTTTTGTAGTACTTCCGGTAATGCCGGAAGTAGTTTTATTATGACCTCCACAGATAGACTCTTTAGGAAAAATTAAATTAAATATAATAAATTTTAATAAGATTTATTTGTTTTCCCATAAAACTGCATAATGTGCGGTAGTTTGGACTTCTTTAATCGCCATTTTCTTAAAAACAAGTACAGATAGGTATACGATATAATATAGATTTTATATCAGAAATGATACGTAGAATCCAAATTCCGAAAAATATACAGGGTGTTCCATTGAAAAAATCAAAGTTGATGTCGTTTCCGGTTAAACCGGAAGTGAAAGACACATGTTATAATATCTAAAATTGGCATCTTATAATATAATATATCATCTTAAAATTTGAAAGCCATATGTTTTCATTCAAGAAAATAAAGGGCCTGGTAGTGATTTCATTGTCACCGGTATATATATATATATATATATATATATATATATATATATATATATATATATATATATATATATATATATATATATATATATATATATATATATATATATATATATATATATATATATATATATACTTCCACCGACCAATGAGCACGTTGGAGGAAGAGAGAAAGGTTATACCGCTATTCTTTCTCTCTTGCACAAATGTTCGCTTTCCAAGTGGATCACCAAAAAACAGTTTATAAATTTTTTATGAACAAAAGGAATGTATAAATGCTACCACTAAACACAAAAAAGGTCAATAAAACAGTAAAACTTGTTTAGAAGCTATAAATATATAAAAATCACAAATAAGTCATTCCAAATATTAAAAAATCTCACACAAGCGGCCAGTACGGAACTGGCCGGCGACAAATATGTAAATAAAATCAGTCTGGTAGTCCGTCCTGCGCATGATTTAAGACCCTAAGCGATGACTACCGCCACAGCGCACGGACACTTTTTTTCGCCTATAAAATCAAACTTTTGAACTGCACATCTGATACCCTTTGCGGGTCCATATAAAGGTCAGTTGGTTCTACCCAAGGGTGGTAAACTTAACAAGGAGTGCTGGATCCCATTTAAGCCCATATACGCCAATTTAAATGTCAATTCGATATTTGTGACGCATTTTTTACCTAATCGTTTTGTCCATTGTTTTGTTTACAAGTAGTATAGAACCCTAATTTTATCAAATGGTATACAATACGAATCTAATAGTAGATGTAATCCAAATAAGTTATTAAAAGTTAGATATTTAACAAAAATTAATAAAATAAATCTACCTTCTGGGCAAAATGGTGACGTCACAAACATAACCTTATCTGCGGACAAATAGTAAAAATCGAGCCCTCCTTTGTTAAGTTTACCACCCTTTGGTACTACCTACAGAAAAAGCTATACTGAGAAAAAAGGCACGAGATTCCTTCTCCATTTTGTTCCATGCATTAAACTTAGAAAGAATAAAAGAAATCCCACCAAAACGCTTATGTAAAATAAGGGCCAAGTTTCTATCTAAAAATTTCGGCCTCGTTAAGTAAAAACTTGCAAAGTCAAAAAAAAAGTAAAATAAAATGGTGTGTGTTTTGGTGGGATAATAATTACTATAAATAAAGTGTTTCTTGTTGGTTTCTGCTATTTTATCATTAAATTTTGAAAAAACAAAAATTAATAAAATAAATCTACCTTCTGGGCAAAACGGTGACGTCACAAACATAACCATATCTGCGGAAAAATAGTAAAAATCGAGCACTTCTTGTTAAGTTTACCACCCTTGGGTACTACCTACAGAAAAAGCTATACTGAGAAAAAAGGCATGAGATCCCTCCCCCATTTTGTTCCATGCATTAAACATAGAAAAAATAAAAGAAATCCCACCAAAAACGCTTATGAAAAATAAAGGACAATTTCCTATCTAAAAATTTCGGCCTCGTTAAGTAAGAACATGCCAAGTCAAAAAAAAAAGTTAAATAAAATTGGGTGTGTTTTGGTGGCATAATAATTACTATAAATAAAGTGTTTCTTGTTGGTTTCTGCTATTTTATTATTAAATTTTGAAAATCGATATTTCTAAACGGGATATTCTAGTGTAGGCATCAATTTAGATAGAGTGCCGTAAAAAAGAGGCCATTAATATTTTTGCTATCCACTTTTTTTATGAATTATTTATTGACATTACAAAATACCGAAAAAAATTAAAAAATATAAAAAGTTGACAATTTAAAATATTAGCAGCTAATGAAGTGGGGGGTCTCAAAAAATTGGCCCGTGACTATGCCCACGATTCCAACCCTTCTAGCAATCTGGCGGCTGCCTGAAAAAAAAAACATTTTTGTACCACTTTTTTTGACTTTTTTAAAAATAGTAAAAATTGAAAAATTGGGGATGCGGCTAGTTTCGGACTTAAACAAGTCTATAAAGAAGAGTCTCAAAAATTTTCAAGTAAATCGGTCCACTAGAACTTGAGAAATCGTGGGCATGGTCACGGGCCAATTTTTGAGATCCCCCCACCTCATCAGATGCTAATTTTTTTAATTTTCAACTTTTTTTATTTTTTAATTATTTTCTGTATTTTTGTAATGTTAATAAATAACTCGTAAAAAACGGATAGTAAAAATATTAATTGCCTTTTTTTTACGGCACTTTAAAAAACACCTAAATTCATGCCTCTACACTACAATACCCCCTAAAATAAATTAAGAATTTTTACGTATCAATCTTCATTAAGTTATTTTTCTGGAAACCAGTTATTAATATATTTTGCATTAAATATACAAAAGCAATGTGTTATTATATTTTAATTATTGTTATATAGTTAATTTAAACAAATAGCGCAACGCATTTAAAAAGAAAAAATCAACAGTCAGATTCTAAAAATAATTGACTTGAATTGAATATTAAACATATTTCATCTTTATGGGTAATATTCATTAATAGAGTTCAGTTAAGCTAAAGCGGTCTCATAAAAACGTTTAGTCATAAAAAAATTTAAAGGCACTGATTGGATTGTGGGACCACCTAGTAGCAGAATTCTGATCGAGGTTCCGATATCAATTTAGATTACTGGCAGATTGTTAAACGATTTGATAGTTTCTGTCGTTAAGGACCATTTGATATGGTTTAGTGAATGTGTTTCTTATATAGTGAATTTCGGCTTAATCAGTGATAAATCACCGACAGTTAAATAAAAGTGGTAATCTTAAATTGATATGAATTATAAATTTTTAGCTGTAGCATTTTTCTGTAAGTATTTTTTTTATTTCGCTATTAAATATTATTTTATTTTTAAAAAGTACCAAGGTGTCTGCATTTATTCTGTTGTAAAGTATCTGCCTATTAGTCCGGGAGGCCACCGCAAAAAACCAAGCCTATAAGAGAACCACATAAAACATTTGTTTTATATTAATATGAACATTAGTCGATTCAAAGTCGCATTGATGTCTCAGCTCAGCGGGTTCAAATTGCATTTTTTTTAACTTAAAAAAAATTCTGAAAAATCGTTTTTTTTTTAATATAACTCGAAAACTACTGACGTTAGGAAAAAATTATATATATAGTCAAAATTAATGGTCTAATAAAACTACGTGGGTTTTTGTTTATACATTTTTTGTAGCTATTTTCGTTTTTAAGATATTAACGATTTAAATTTAAAATAAAAACTCAAACATCCTAAAAACTTAAAAAGTTACGAAAAAATGTAATAAACAAAAAATATGTCTCTATAAAAATATATGTATATGTCCCCATTTTTAATAAAATAAGTTATAAGGGAGATATAAGCAGAAAAGTGATTTTGGTCGTTAAAAATTGTGCTAATAACAATATTTTATTGGTACAAATAAGATACCAGCTCCGATCCATTAAAAAATTATTTTAAAATGTTTTATTTATTGAATAAAACAAACTAGTACACATGTGCGTCGAGGCAATGGGGATAACCTGGTGGCGCGGATATTTTATTTAATTTTTATTTGGTCCAATAGCTGTACCCATACCTATCCACTTGAAACTTTAACTAAAATAAAATTTAAATTTTATTTAATTGAAAAAATAATAATAATAAGTGCCTCCTCTATCTGGGTGTTATATATCTGGCAGGACGCTTAACATTTCTTGATCTTCTATGCTTCTATGTGTTTAGCTCATCGTTAAAAAATTTTTATTGTCGATTTAAATAATAATAGTAATTTATAAAGATAGTTACTTGTTCAGAATGATCTTGAAAAAATTTTAATGATATTTTTAACATGATTTTTTTTTATAGTTTTTTTTTTCATTTGAATTAATGTTTAAACTTTAAGTTAATCATATCTTAAGGTAGATGATAAATGGGTAAATACCATAATTTAAATAAGAATGGCTTTAAGGCTGGAAGAAGTAGATAGCTTACGCAGAGAATAATTATAAAAGTTTAATACTAAATAAACTATACAAAAAATAATGTTAAAATTATAATTAAAATTTTCTCAAGATCATTCTGAACGAGTATAAAAATAAAAATCTTTAAACGATGAGCTATACACATAGTAGCATAGGAGATCGTGAAATGTTAAGCGTCCTGTCAGGTAAATAACACCCAGATAAAGGAGGCATACTTTTTCAATTAAATAAAGATTAAATTTTATTTTCGTTAAAGTTACAAGTAGATCGGAATGGGTACAGTTATTGGAACAAAAAAAAAATATCCGTGCCACCAGGTTATCCCCCATTGCCTGGAGGCACATGTGTATTAGTTTGTTTTATTCAATCAATAGACCATTTTGAATTAATTTTTAAATGGATTGGTGCTTTTTTACTTACTTGTACCAGAAAAATTATTGTTATAAGTGAAATTTTTAAGGGCCAAAATCACTTTTTTTGCTTATATCACGTGTAATACTTATTTTGTTAAAAATATGTATATAACCTTTTTTATAGAACTTACTAAATGGCATATTTTTTACATATTTGCGTTTTTATTTTAAATTTAAATCCTTTATATCTCAAATACTAAAAAGGCTAAAAAAATTAATGAAAAAAACTGACGAAGTTTTATTAGACATCAATTTTAATAATATACTTTTTTTCCTAAAATCAATAGTTTTCATGTTATATTAAAAAAAAACCTATTTTTCACGATTTCTTTAAGGTAAAAAAATGCAATTTGTACCCGCTAAGGTGAGGCAGCAGTGCGGCTTTAAATTGACTGTTTATAGTAATATAAAAAAAAAGTTTTATGCGGATCTCTTATAGGCTTGGATTTTTGCGGTGGCCTCCCGGACTATATAGTTTTTTCCTCTGATAAGATTTCTTGAGAATTTATGTTTTATAGTATTTATTTTTTGTTATTATTTGATAAAAAGCCGGTTAGCATTAGGCTTTTGCGTTTCTCGGCTTTGGTTTAGGATTTTGGGTTGAAATTTTGCATACTCATCTCAGAGGGCGTTATTATGATATAGTCTACTTTTTTACTCTGTGGGATAATTTAAAGGGACAGTTTTCGGTCCTAAGGCTTAAAATATTTTTGTACAATTGTATCTTTTTAAATTAGGGAGAGGGGAATAAAATAGAACCTATACTTCAAGTCCAAAATTTCTTTCAATGACTTATCGCTCGCTTTTAGAGTGCCCCGGGTTGTGTGGGGTTAGGGGAATCAATTCCAGTGGCGTATGCATTTTAGAAAATAAATGATAAAATTTCGTCAAAACATGAAAATATTTTTTACAAGCAAAAGTTATTTTCTCACATTTTTATCAACCCTTTAAATTAGTAACAAGCCTATATTATTTTTTTATTATTCGGATTAATGAATAATGTAATTTTTTTGCTTAATTTTGCACACCTCCTATTTTGAGGTCATAGAATACAAATTTGAGTTTTTTGGCCATTTTTCAACGTTTTTCCAAAAAAAAAATACATTTTTTACTTTAATTTTATCTTTTCTGATTTTATTTTGCTACATGAAAAAAATAATAAAATTTTAGTCTTAACATAAATTAAAAAAGATGTAAAAGCAGAACGATAGACAATCCAAGTTACACCGACTTGCCAATTCACCACCGATCTTGCAATTTCAATATTAAATACGATATTCACACGCATTGCTTCATCAAAAATATCCACTATATAAAGCCGGCTTCCAACGGCGCGGGACTTGCCAAGTGACTTGCCGAGTCATCGGTTTGGCAAACAGTTTGCCAAGTGGCAAGTCGACGAACCGTCGCTATTCCCACGGCGCGTTGAACAGCTTGCAACGTCACTCGCCAAGTTCTAAATTGCGCTCGACGCACCCACTGGATTGTTATTCTGGTGAAAACAGTGGACTAGTTTGCATCAAGGAAAATGATGAGACGCCAACAAGAACAAAATCAGCGTATTGCAACTTGTGCTGCAGCTTTTATAGTAATGAGCGGTGAATTTTTAAAAGCAAATAAAAATAAAGAGAAAAGAAAGAAACGATGGTGGACAACACAACGCCACTGAGAGAAAACTGCAAATGCAAGCATTCTGTGTGGGAACGGATTCACAAGTTAGGACAAGTCGAGCCTGCGATGCTCGTTTATCCTTTGACTCGTGCCAAATTTACCGACAACCGACGGGAAAGCCAAGCCGCTTGGCGAACGGGCGAACCTTTGCATTCCCACGGCGCGTGACTCGCCAATTTGCAAGCCAGACTCGCCAAGTCTCGCGCCGTTGGAAGCCGGCTTAAGGAACACGAAAGCTCTGAGATCATCAGCTTGTAGAATCCAATAACTATTTCGGGTCTTTCGTGTTCCATATTTAGGATTTCCATATCGAGAATATTTTTGATCAAACATCGCGGGTCGAGCGAAGCAAGGTTTGCATACCTTATAAAAATGTCATAAAGAAAACTATTAACATCTGGTAACAGGTCAACATTTTTAGAATTTCGAGTTGAATTCGGACGTAAACGTTTAACCTACTTTTTATTGAAAATTAAGGTTTTTTCCTTACTGTTTAAGTGTTTTTTTTTAATATTAAAATAGTATGAGTTTTTTAAATATGGTTTCGTGCAAATGACAGAATTTAAAGGAATATGTCGTAAAATGGAATTAAACAATTCAATTATTTTTTTAAATACTATAAGAGGCAGCCAAAAAAACAGCTTCTGATTCATGTTTAACAATCGAAAAGTAAAAAGTGTGCAAAAAAATAGCGAAAAAATCGCATTTTCCAGTATCCGAATAATTACTAATATTGATTTTTTTGCCTTTTAAAACTCTGAATACCGTACGCGAAAAAACTTTTGTTAAAGTTGCACATATCTCTGCAGCATCAAAAATTAGTTAGTTCTGGATTTCGTTCCCGAATCCCATGGTAAACATTTTTAACCATTATTCGTTCTTTTAACGTTAACTGAGTTTTTTTTTGCAGGCGGATAACTAGTTAAAGGTTGGTTAATATTCATAGTTTACAGAATTAAAAGCACTTAACAACATTAAATCTTTATATACAATTATATACACTAAATAAGATAAACTATTATAAAATTGGCACAAAACAATATCTATATACTACAATTATTAGAAATTTATAACATTTAGAAAATACCCTGTATAGCAATTAAAATTTAAACTTACAAAATCTGTCCATAATCAGTAATAACTAAATAAAATCACCGAACAGCACGAAAACCCTGTCTGTCGATACTCTTATTTTCAAGTCTCTTCAAGTTGTAAACTAAGGAATGTGTGTTGCCACTTTTATTGTCTTCTCGATAACAATGATTTCAATCGATTTCAATACATATTGGCGTGCTATTTTAAGTGCGATCGCTGGCTGGTGATTTATTGTTGCGAATTATGACAACGTGGCGATGAAACTTTTGGCAGGTTCACTGTTATTTGAGCGGAAAAGTATATCATAGGCTTAAAAATCATTTACTAGTGTTAGATTTTTATTCAGCCGCTTCGTCGGTTGGGTGGCCGGTTTTAAATGAGTCACTGACAGAAATTTTGTACTTTAGGTATAAAAAACATGTTTGCAAATGTAAGGCCCCTACATAAAGGTATTTCTTAGATAACAATTGTTCAATAAAAATTAAGGTGTTGGGTTACAGCTTTCTTTTTATTTTAAATTCGTTATTAAAATGTTGGTACTATACCACCATCAATCGTAGCTTGAGTAGACTTTAAAATTAGGAAAATGTATCCCTCTTAGGACCAACCTTTTGAAATTACCCCCCAGCCATCTTAAGTAAATTTACAATTTTACACACAAATAATATGGATTTAAAGTAAAAAAACGCTGTAAAATAATATTTACTCAATATTTTAAATTTCCACATCAGACCCCTTTAGGGATATAAAATTCTTAACCCTTTAAATGCACGTAATTAGGCTTCTGGGTTTTCTCATTTTTTTTTTTGATAGAGGTTTAAAATGTTAGCAATATACTTTTGACATATTTGTCAGAAGTATATTGCTTGCTTGGACTTTATTTATAAAAGATTTTTAAAAATCAAATTTGTAAAGACACCCTCTTGAAAAAGTTTAACCTTTCATTGGTATTTATTACATTTTATACACAAATATGGATTTAGAGTAAGAAAGTGATGCCAAATTTTAGGTAGGTATGCCAAATTTGAATCCAAATCCCAACCAAAAGCCTGAATCTTAGCAAAAAGTTTTCAAACCATGCATTGGTAAATTGTTTCATTAGAAATAATTTTTACTGAGATTGTTTTGTCGGAATTTTTATTTATGGATAATTTTTTTTTTTTTATATAAATCATTTATCGAGTTATTTTTAGAAATTTTCTCCTCAGTTGATTCAATTCAGTTTTAAGATTTAGGCTTTGAAATGACAAATTCGACATAAAAAATGTCAGTTAAATTTATTACAATTTAATTAAATCATTAACTATACGTTGTTTTAATAAAATAATAAACAAATTAAACTTCAGACAAATCTCAATATGATGTAATAACATCTGAAATGACCTTTTGGGGTATGTCGATAAAATCAAAGGTTAATAATTTTACAAGATTTATTATATAATTTGAACAGCAAAACCAGGGTATTTATCTTGCCCCTAAAAAACATTAATAAAAGCTAAAATCAGCCGAAACGCATAGAAAAAATAAATTTTATAATAAAGTAAAAATTTTAATAAAAAACTCGTTTTATTTGTTGTCGAAACAAAAATCCCAAAGCTTTGACTAAAACGAGTACAATCCTTTTTTTAAGGCCGGTTTATATTAAGCCAGTAATCAACTTGCTTCAAAAAAAATATGCAAGGCAAGTACAATCCAGCTTGCCTGGCGAGTTCAAGTCAGTTCTATTTTCAGCCCAACTTGCCTACCCCCACTCTTACCTGCCAGACCACTTGTTTGTTTAATAATAACAAGCTTGTTGGAAAGCGAATACACGTGTCTGGCGAAGCAAGTGCATTTAATAAGTAAGCAATGTATCAAAGTTCGCAGGTGTCATTCTCAAACGTACTCTTTCTTCTCTTAATACTAAAAAATCGTCTGGGCTGGATGGCATACCAGCAATCGTCTTAAAAAAATGTGCTCCCGAGCTTGCACCCGTCTTAACTCGCCTCTTTCGAATCTCTTACGACACGGGCATTTTCCCGGAGAGTTGGAAAGCTGCACGTGTGCAACCTGTCCCCAAAAAAGGATCCAAAAGTCTCCCTTCTAACTATAGACCTATATCTCTTCTTTCAGTTGTTTGCAAAGTAATGGAAAAATTCATTAATTCCCAAATCTTAAAGTATCTGGAAAAACATAAGATCTTACATGATAGACAATATGGATTCCGTCACAGTAGATCCACAGCTGATCTTCTTTCCTTTGTCTCACACAACTGGAACAAGTCCCTTGAGTTTCTTGGTGAATCCCAGATCTTGCTCTTGACATATCCAAAGCTTTCGATCAGGTCTGGCATGATGGGCTTCTTAACAAACTTCCTTCTTACGGTCTTCCACCTAAGCTTTGCTCTTGGCTTTCCAGTTTCCTTTCTAATCGACGTATATCAGTTAGTGTAGATGGTCATTCCTCCAGCTTCTACCAAATTAATGCTGGCGTGCCCCAGGGCTCAGTGCTGGCACCCACGCTGTTTCTTCTACACATTAACGATCTTCTCTCTTCCACAATCAATCCCATTCATAGTTTTGCTGACGATAGTACCCTCCACTCTAGTATTCAATTTCTTAAGCCACCGTGTAATTCTGATTTTGAAAACAAGCGCAGGTCAATGCAGATATCTCTTTCACAAGACCTCAAACTTATCTTGGATTGGGGCGCCAAAAATCGTGTTCAGTTTAATGCCTTAAAAACACAGGCATGTTCGCTGTCGCGAAAAAAGTCTGCGAATATCCATCCCTTACATATGAGCGGCCAAGTTCTGCAGAACAAAGAGTCGTTTAATCTAGTCGGCGTTACTTTTGAGAATAACCTCAACTGGCATAAACACATTACATCCATAGCTTCGGCAGCTTCAAAAAAGATTGGATTTCTCTTTCGAGCCAGAAAATATTTCTCTTCTTCCAATCTGTACACTCTGTATGTATCCCAAATCAGACCCTCTTTGGAATATTGTTCTCATGTCTGGGGAATGGCATCCCCTACAACACTTAGCATTCTGGACTCCATTCAAAAAAGAGCTGTTCGTCTTATTAATGATGCAATGCTCACAGAAAGGCTTCCTCTTCTTGCCCATCGTCGAGCTGTAGGGGATCTGTCGCTCTTCTATAGGTATTTTCACGGCTTCTGCTCAGAGGAATTGGCCAGTATTATTCCTTCTCTGGCAGCTCCCAACAGCGCAAGACGTAATGCAACTTTTATGCATCCTTTTACAGTTCAGTTAGAGAGGTCCCGAACTTCCCGCTTTCTTCGTTCCTTTATTCCTAGAGTGTCAAGACTATGGAACCTGCTGCCTGTAGAAGTTTTTCCTTCTCCTTCCAATCTCCAAAAATTTAAGTCCCGTGTGAACAAACTCCCTCTCACCACACTGAAGACACCCACGGTACGTTAGTACTTAGGCATCAGCCTTCGTGGACTGTCCCAAGATAAAAAAAAAATATATATTCTTTTGGATCTTTCATATTATTTTTTTTGGACCAGTCCATTTCTCTACTGTTTCAGTATTATCCTGTAGAATTTCCAAAACTTGAGCTATTAACAATTTCGACACTGATTTAAAAGCTGATGTTTTTAATTTTCCACGTTTACAATCCATTTTGTTACTGCTTCGCCACTTAAAACATTGAAACTTGCCTAAAATTAAACTTGCTGAAATTGGAATTGCCCCTTGCTTTTTCACTAGCCAAAAAATTTAAAAAAAACAGGTCAGTTGCCTACTTGCCTTGCTTTGCTGCTGGCTTAATGTAAACCGGCCTTTAAAGACAAAAGAGTTGCTGCTATATTGGTACATGATGGAACAATTATGGGACCATATATCGAAAATGTGATGTCTTAATATAATAATAATGCAAATAAGCTAATAATTTTAAGTACAATCCAAAAAACAATTTAAACCAGGGTCTTTCTTAAAATTAAAGTTCAGTTTGAAATTTTTTCGGCTCACAATATTATTAACATAAGTTTAAAATTAATATGTAAAGGTATATATATATATATATATATATATATATATATATATATATATATATATATATATATATATATATATATATATATATATATATATATATATATTATATATATATATATATATATATATATATATATATATATATATATATATATATATATATATATATATATATTATATAATATTATATATATATATATATATATATATATATATATATATATATATATATATATATATATATATATATATATATATATATATATATATAATATATATATATATATATATATATATATATATATATATATATATATATATATATATATATATATATATATATATATATATATATATATATATATAGGTGCCTTCTGATGAGCGCAATGTCATCGTAAAAGCGAAACTACGCTGTTTCAGCAGATTTTTGACAAACACCAATTTTTGGCGTAAAATATGGTTAAACTAAACTTTAACTAAAAATTATTATATTATTATGTATTTATTTTAATAAACTGCCTTACAATAATTTATACAAAAGTAAATTTAAAGTTATAAAATATAAAGGTGTCGTCAAAATATGTAGAAACAAACCATTCTGATTTTACAATTTTGACAATATATATATATATATATATATATATATATATATATATATATATATATATATATATATATATATATATATATATATATATATATATATATATATATATATATATATATATATATATATATATAGGGTGATTTAAGTAGAGGCGAAAAATGAAGACTCGAATAAATTTTTTAATTCTGAATCGAAAACCAAGAATACTTTTTTTGCAAATTTTCCTTCGGGTCCAAGATATTTCATTGTAAAGTTTTGCCAAAAAAAAACACATTGTGGGTGTCGCTAATCTTAGTTGGCGCATCAAACTTTTACGGCATATGAAATGACCGTTGTCAAAAGTTGGACACTTTGGTGCACATGCTAAATATTTAGTATGTTATACCCATATACATAAACAATATCACCAAATTCTTTGTTAGTGAACTCCATTTTCTTGTGATTTTTCCAATAACAGATTGACAAGTGTCTAACTTTTGGCAAAGGTCAAACTTGATTTCATGTGACGTAATAGATTGAAAGTGCCAATTAAGATTAGCGACACCCACAATGTGATGTGTGTGTGAAAATTTTTTTGGCAAAACTTTATAGTGAAATATCTTGAAAACAAAGGAGAATTTGCAAAAAGTATTCTTGGTTTTCGATTCAAATTTAAAAATTATTCGGGCCTTTATTTTTCGCCTCTACTTACCAATCACCCTGTATATATATATATATATATATATATATATATATATATATATATATATATATATATATATATATATATATATATATATATATATTTTATATAACTATATGAAATTTCTACCAGAATCAAGCACTTTATACAACATATGGGAAGTTTGTGGCCTGTCTAGTTGACAGTGAAAAAGATTTTATTTAAATGAAAAACTTTAGAAATAGTCAATCTACTTAAGATTAAATATTTAATTTGGGTGAAACTTAAAAAAAAATGTTAAACTTTGCATTTTTTCGATTTTTTTGAAAACTATTTTCAATTTTCAAAATGTTTACACCTCAAATAAATGTAAAATGACTGACATGTGCAACTTTGACTTGATTTGTTTGACTGCTATACGGAAAAATTTCAAACAGTAGTTATTATTAATTTTAGATAAACAAAAGATAATACTTTATGAATGAAGCGTTCGGTATATTTAACTTTTTTTGCTCGAGCACATACGAGTACCATCATTTCTAAAAGTAGATTTCGATAATACTATACATATAAATCTTTGAGCCAAAGTTCACAATGGAGTTTAGTGTAAAGGTCACTTTAAGATTATTTATTATTACTGTAACTTAAATATTGCAGAAATGAATTTCGTCAAAATAATAAATTAAGACAAACAAAAATTGCGTAGAACTATTAAATACAAATATTATTAAAAAAATAATTACGACCAAAAGCGTGTGCGAAAATGTTGGAATAAGACGTTAATAGATTTTACATAGAAATCGTATATATAGATTTCGTATATATAGATAGATAGATATAGAGATCATGGAAAAAAACATCAAATAATCTTAAAATTTGCTATAGGACGCAATGCTAATTGTCTGTACCAAAAATATTTATATTAACACTTACAAATCATCAAACGAGGTGAGTAAAAGGTAAAGTATTAAAAAAGGACAATTTCACAGTTTTGTATCAGCGAAGTAACCCAACAACATTTGTTGGGTTACTGATAAACCCCACAGAGTATTACACATTTTTAAATTAATAACGGCCATTTAATTACTATTGCATTTTTATTCTAAAAAACTTTTTACATTCTGTGGGGTTTATCAGTAACATAACAAATGTTTTAATAATACAAAACTGTGAGGTTGTTCTCTCTTAACACTTTGCATTTAAGTCACCTTGTAGGATAATTTCTAAGTGGTAATATAAATATTTTGGGTCAGGCAATTAGCATTGCGTCTTATGGCAAATTTTAGGATATTTGATATTTTTGTCCATGAGGTATATACAGGGCCACCGGCAAAGGGGTGAGGGAGTCTGTAGACACCCTCCTGTGTTTTTAAAAATAACTTATATAAATATATATATATATATATATATATATATATATATATATATATATATATATATATATATATATATATATATATATATATATATATATATATATATATATATATATATATATATATATATATATATATATATATATATATATATATATATATATATATATATATATATATATTATATATATATATATTATTATATTATATATATATATATATATATATATATATATATATATATATATATATATATATATATATATATATATATATATATATATATATATATATATATATATATATATATATATATATATATATATATATATATATATATATATATATATATATATATATATACAGAGTGATTCATGAGGAAATGTCAATACTTCAGATACGTAGTCAGCGTCCAAAAATAAACATAAAAGCCCATACAAATATGGGTCCGCAAGGCCTTTGTTTTCGAAATACAGGGTGTTAAAATTTTTATTTATTTTTTCTATTTTTTAAATAAAATCTTTGATAATGTATATATTAAAGTAAAAATTGGTATCCGGGGGTTTTTTGGTATAACGGAGTTTAATCTAATCTTATTATGGCTCTTACTTGTAGGGGGAGCCACCTACACGTCTTTTTACTATTTTGAGCAATTACAACCCAAGTAGCAAAATGAGTTCCATAAAGATTGCATAAATAACTATACAATAAACCTTATAAGAGTCAAAAATTCTTCAAAACTGTTATAAAATGTTTATATAATATTTATAGTACCAAAAAGGGCCCTCATTTCTTGATACTATAACGCCTCTATACTGGGTATACAAATTTTATAAAACCATTTTATACAACAACTATAAAATCGTTTTTTATGTGTATTTGATGGTATATTTATACAATAATAGTGTATCAACACTTTAAAAGTCTTACAAAAAATATTGTATACTGATCTTTTATTGCATTATATCTATAGGTAAAGAACCAATATAAACATTCAAAAAAAAGTTTTATATTAGTGCTATACTGCAGTCTGATACAGAAATTTAATAATGTTTTATACTTTTAATGCAGAATATTGCAATAAAAAAATGTTAAAAGGTGTTATGAAGATAGAAAGTAGTCTTGTACTTGCCAATAATAGGAATTGATACCTACTAAATGAATATGGCGATGCGAACGTTTATAATAAAAACGGTCAATATTACCTGTTCTCACTTCAGGAATATCTGGATTTTGTGGTGAGAAACGCAATAAATTTCGTTGCGCCGCAAATTATATTGATAATATAGGTATATGTATGTGGTAAAAAACAAACGGGCCTTAGTTTTAGCCAAAATTTGTTGAAAAATTGAAAAAAATATGTATACATTTTTCAAATTTCGATGTTTTTATTGATAGTGTCAAGCTATAACATTTTTTGAAAATTATAATTAGATAATTATCTCTCGGAACTTGTGAAAATTGAGCTAAAAGTTAAATTGGTTTATTTATACAACATGGCGGCAATGCCGGATCTAACAAACTTTTATTTAATAATGGCGCATTTTAACACAACCGTTTCATTCTACATACAATCATTAAACAATATTTTAGTGCAAATTATAGATGTATAGAATAGAATACTTTTATAACGCTGCATATTTCGGCATTTTAAATTTGTTTGTTTCCTGAAAGAAAGATGTCGATGACACGAAGATTTAGATGTTGCCAGATTTTTCTAAGTCGAAAGCATAAACATTGACGCTTTCTTTTTTTCATCGATGTATCCACCATTATGAGACAGTCATTCCGATTTTCTATGAACTAGACTGCTCATCGGTGGATCCACCGGTGAAAAAAAGAATTCGCCCATTATAATTTCATACTTATTATACTTACAGGGTAATATTTAATTAGGTCTTTCGAGGGTATATATTACATATTTTCACAAAAAGGAGAAAATTGGTTCCTATTAACATAAATGCGGAAATGCGCCGTTAACAGATAGCGAGTCTTTTGAATTACCTTGAAATTATTCATTAATATTGGAATTTCCGAGTACCGTGGCAACCATGTACGTGATAAAACATTGTTATAAAAATCGTCGTCCTATATGTGTGTATGTGCTGCACTAAACAATCTTTCCTCCATAACGTATGAATGTGTGACTTTTTAACAGTCTTTCGTTCGGTAGCGTTGTAGTCTGCCGCATAATAGGACAGTATTTTACACTTGATGCCGAGTGACATTAACCTAAAATATTTTCGCTTTTCGGTTTGTACCTTCTATAATTTTACGCATTACCGTTAAATTATCAAGATGTTTAAAATAATTGAAACAATAGAAAAGGGAAGGAAAGAGCTAACCATTGTGCCACACCGCTGGGAACAATGTGGTACTTTATTTTGGCCAAAGAAATTTGCCTATAAGTTTCAAAAAGACCCAGAATCTACACCAGAACCAAATTGGATTTCAATAAAGGGTAGAGTTAAAAGAAACTGTTTGACCTCCTATGAGCAGGCAGAGGAAGAGTTAAGTCGTATGGTGGATGTGGAAAATACGACAGAAACGGAAGACCAAGAAGAAGAAGCAGAGATAATATCCAGGCCTAAACGGCGTCGAGTCAAGGTTCTTTTGCCGAAAGCCAATTAACAACTAGCAACAATGAATTTAATGATTTAGCTAATTCCTGCCTAGTAAGTATATACCTATTTATATATGAATTTTTTATTGTATTTACAAATTGACATATTTGTACACAGTAATACTTTTGTTTCAGGTGTCTGGAAATAATGCTACTATTTGCAAGCTTCTGCCTTTATGGTGCCGCCTCAAATACCAATTCCAATTGAAGAATATCAAGACTATCAGGAGTCAAACGAGAACCAACAGTCAAATGAAGTGGTATCTGGCGAAATAATTGCTGAGGTTCAAGTGGAAAATATGATACAACAAACTGATTCACAAGATGATACATTGAAGAACATATTAACTGCACTCAAAACAGTTGTAGAGAACCAGCACAAGATCATGAAAGAACTAGCTTCTTTTCAGGTGGTTTTTTCAAAATGCAATGAAAAAGAAACCTGAAGGTGCAGGTAATAGCAGTACTGGCAAAATTTATAGGCCAATTTCTTTCGAGCCAATTGATAGCAAAGAGGCGCTACAAGAGCTAAACACCAAATTAAAAAACAATGATACTTTCAATGAGTATGTGGAACGACTAAGCGTAGTTTGTGGACAAAATTCAAAGACTAAAGCTATAGATCATTGCTACATGCTAGTGGATAAGTTTATCACTAGAAATTTATTCACCTTATGTTCATGGGCCGGTGGAGCGAAAACTCCATACAAGAAGTTTGCCTTCAAATTTTATGAAAATGTGATAGCACTTTTCTTTCAACTTATACACCTAGCGGACCCACGTTTCACATTGGAAGAATGTGAAGAATTCTTCAAATGTGTGATTCGAAATTGTATTAGGAGAAGTACTTCTTTAAACAAAAGAACACCCAAAAGTAAGAACAGGCCAAAAAAGCTTTCTTACAATGTAAAAGCGAAGGAGCAAGACGAAGAAACTGCCTCGGAAGTAAATGAGAGAGAAAATGATGGAATACTGACAGAAATTGTCAATCAACTGGTCTGAGATTACAGAAAAGCCTTAAGTGTCTTATTTGTTCGAATGTTTTTTGTTCAGTTGTTTTTTAAAGGTAGCTAGAGTTGCCAAAGAATTAAAAGTTGATTTAGATTTTTTTATGTTACATTCGATACTTACTTAATTACCTATTTTTTAATGTGCATTTGACATTTCGAGGGTAAAATTTTTGTTTGTCTGTTGTATTAAATAAATTAATAAAATATTAAAACTTAAATATGTTGAATAAAGTTTATTATTATTATTTATTTATAGTTTTATTTTTCATATAGAGTATGTAATAGTGGTATAAAAACAAGATCACTATCATCTAAAATTAAAATAAGTTTACACTTTATGTCACTTAATGCATATATTTTTATATCTCCTAAAACACCGTTTGATTTATATATGTTAAGATATGATGAGTATATAGGTTGTTCAAAAACGTTTTCCATCTGCAGTAGTGGGTATCCATAAATATGCAAAATATCATTTTTTACTATATACTCCATGCAAACTATCTCATTTTTTGAAGTAAGAAACCAAGTATCTTTATATTTCTTCGAATTTAACAAAAAATTTTGCAATTGAATCATTTTAAAACGCCCTTGTTCATCAATATTTTTTAAATTTGGAAACTCATTGGTTTTAGAAATTGATAATATATCAACTTTGAGTGCTTCACCCAATCTCCTAGCCACCTGTGCTAGCGGGCAATTTCCAGTTCTAAGTAAATTTTTAATATAAAAAAGTCTATTTTCAAAAGGGTATGCATTGAATGTCGATAGAACACCAAATTTCTTCACTTCATGAATTAAGTGTAAGGGATTATGTACATTACTTGTCATATAATCCTCACCATAAAAGTCTCTATACATTTCTACATAGCTATCTAGCAGTGCTTTAGCTAGGGGTAAAAAATGTTTATGTGATTGCGAGGAGCATATAGTTATGGCACAAAAGAGCAATAAAAAATGTTGATAAACATCCTTCGATAAAACTTTTTTTAAAACTACTATGCTAATATACAATAGAAAGGTTCGG
This sequence comes from Listronotus oregonensis, assembly GCA_019359885.1. Taxonomy (NCBI): domain Eukaryota; kingdom Metazoa; phylum Arthropoda; class Insecta; order Coleoptera; family Curculionidae; genus Listronotus; species Listronotus oregonensis. The sequence goes on along the minus strand of JAHBCN010001772.1, from coordinate 24,279 downwards.
TATTCAGTACCTTTCCAGTGAGTAAGCACATCTAATCCACGCACAGCTCGATGTATTTCAGAAGGCAATTTACAATTTAATAGAAACTTAGATACTAGGCGTATATCTTTACCACTCCATTTTGTTGTATAATTACCAAAATTTCCATCTTTCCAGCCTATAAGACACCTTTTCATTATTCCCAAGTCAATAAGGTGTAAAGAATCACCAACAACAAAATCTTCTACCATGTCAATGGGAAGTTCTTCTAATGGGGTCGAATTCTTGTGATGGTTTCCGTATATTCGACTTCTAAATCCTTCATCTGTTCGTAAATCACAACCAGCCCTTGGAAAATAAACTGTATGAGATAGATGTGAGTACTCGCCTACAGTTGTGCACTTATTACAACCAAGTTTGGAATTAAAATTTACTATCCCTGAAAAAAGATTAATAAAATGCATTAAAAGTGACAACCAATTTTTTAAATTTATACATTTATTAGATAATTACCTTTGATAAATGCCCTGGCAGGAGAGTCGCAAATAAAACAACGGATCTTGACCTCTATTTTCTTGATGTTGCCTTGATTAGTTTTGAAACTGATGCCATCCTTGAGAACTTGCTTTGCTTCGCTAACGAAATTTTGTAAATATCCTTCTAAAGACGGTTTTCCGACACCACAATAAATTCCTATAACAAGTGGCCTTATTTCGGGGATTTCGAAGATGCTACATAAGATTGGCCAAAACTCACTTCTGGAACTTTTATGTATTGGGAGACCATCGACGTTTATGTTCAGTGTAATTAATTCTATGTCATTAATATGTTCCCATAACTGAATTGCTTCCTTAAGCACTGAGGTAAACCCATTGTGCCAGTAAGTGCCATTCTCTAAAGTAATCAAATTTAACACTTTGGGGGTCTTCAAAAGTGTTCTGGGATCTGTAGGAAGCAAATTTGGAATGACTTGGTTCCATATACCAGAAAGCTCCCTCAATGCCGAATGTGTAATATTAAAAGTTGTTGCCCAAGCAATAATTTGATTTTTAATGTCATTTTTTTTGTCAACTTCATTAGTATATATCCTGTTTTCTTCGTCATCTGTACTACTATAATTAGATTCATCAATTATATCACCAATAAAAGATTCCAGTGGCTGTGTTTGAGCAACCTCATTACTATTGTTTTGCTCACAATCTTGGACCTTATTGGAAATATATCTGCCCTTTATTGCGTCTGTGTCCTCAGGTATCTCATACTGCGGGTCACTTGAACAATTTCCAAGAATCAACTGGTACTTTTTTTTGACACTTCTTTTGAAATTACCACTTTTTTTCAATTTTTTCCACTGAGAAATCATTTTTAATATTAACTATAGTTTGTAATGTTGAAGAAATGAGGTTAGAAACATTTGGGCCTTTGTAACGCAGAATATAGGATAATTTTGTTGCGGCAAACTATAATTTTGTTCTATAAAATGGTTCTAAACGATGGATCTATTTTTTTACATTAAACACAACTATAAAACCATTTTATAAATAGGCGTAAACCAACGCCAAAAAATTGTTTCATAATTTGCGTTATACATTCTTAATAGAAAACGTTTATAAAAATATTTTATAAGATTGATACCGTAAACTATTATACGACTATTATACAACTTTATTATAACACCTTAAAACATAATTTTTTAAAGGTTGTTTAACTTGTATAACCTTTTATAAAATTCTTAAACAAACAAGAATCATTTGTTCTATAATAAAAGTTGTATAAGACATTATAAATCGATCACACAAAGAGGGATTTATTTTTGAACTAAATTATCTTAAATATAAGCACTAAAGGAGAAAACTGTTTCTGTGACAACACTTCTAAATAATTATAAAATAATTCACTTCTTTTCACGATTCATTTTGCTACTTGGGAACTTTTTGGTACAGCCCTGTATTACATTTTTAAGTAAATTAAATAATTGTTTTGTCATTTCTACGTCAAAAAGGTATACCTGTTGAAAGTTGATATAAGCAAGCGTTTTCGAGATATTTGAATTTAAAAAAATTACGACGCATCCGATTTTATTACAGCAAAATAAAAAAAAATAAACGAAATAAATAATTAAACAATATGTATTTTAATTTTAAATAAAATTATTGTTCTAAAATTATGTTCGGCAAAACATAAGCTAGGTTTTATAATTTTTAAAAATTCCATTATTTACTTCTAAGCACATGTCAGCTCTGTGGTGAACACCCTGTATCTCGGAAACAAAGGCCTTGCGGACCCATATTTGTGTAGACTTTTATGTTTGTTTTTGGACCCTGACTACGTACCTGAAGTATTGACATTTCCTCATGAATCACCCTGTATATATATATATATATATATATATATATATATATATATATATAATATATATATATATATATATATATATATATATATATATATATATATATATATATATATATATATTATATATATATATATATATATATATATATATATATTATATAAGTTATTTTTAAAAACACAGGAGGGTGTCGACAGACCTCCCCTCATCCCCTTTGCCGGTGGCCTTGTATATACACTCATGGACAAAAATATCAAATATCCTTAAAATTTGCCATAAGACGCAATGCTAATTGCCTGTACCCAAAATATTTATATTACCACTTAGAAATTATCCTACAAGGTGACTTAAATGCAAAGTGTTAAGAGAGAACAACCTCACAGTTTTGTATTATTAAAACATTTGTTATGTTACTGATAAACCCCACAGAATGTAAAAAGTTTTTTAGAATAAAAATGCAATAGTAATTAAATGGCCGTTATTAATTTAAAAATGTGTAATACTCTGTGGGGTTTATCAGTAAGCCAACAAATGTTGTTGGGTTACTTCGCTGATACAAAACTGTGAGATTGTCCTTTTTTAAAACTTTACCTTTTACTCACCTCGTTTGATGAAGTCATAATATAAATATTTTTGGTACAGACAATTAGCATTGCGTCCTATAGCAAATTTTAGGATTATTCGATATTTTGGTCCATGAGTATATATAGATTTCTAGGTAAAATCTATTAAAGTCTTATTCCAACATTTTCGCACACGCTTAAATTCTTCTACTAAATTATTATTTCTCTTTTTTGTTTAATAAAAAACGCAAAAAAAGAAATATAAAAATATCCATTTAACATATTTAAAGGACCTAAAATTTCCCTATAAGTTGTTACATTATGCCTAATTCTAAAGTTTGGTCGTAATTATTTTTTTAATAATATTTGTATTTAATAGTTCTACGCAATTTTTGTTTGTCATAACTTATTATTTTGACGAAATTCATTTCTGCAATATTTAAGTTACAGTAATAATAAATAATCTTAAAGTGACCTTTACACTAAACTCCATATTATTATATTAAACAATTTTGTGAACTTTGGCTCAAAGATTTATATGTATAATATTATCGAAATCTACTTTTAGAAATGATGGTATGTGCTCGAGCAAAGAAAGTTAAATATACCGAACGTTTCATTCATAAAGTATTATCTGTTGTTTATCTAAAATTAATAATAATTACTGTTTAAAATTTTTCCGTATAAAAGTCACACAAATCAAGTCAAAGTTGCACATGTCAGTCATTTTACATTTATTTGAGGTGCAAACATTTTGAAAATTGAAAATAGTTTTCAAAAAAATCGAAAAAATGCAAAGTTTAACATTTTTTTTTAAGTTTCACCCAAATTAAATATTTAATCTTAAGTAGATTGACTATTTCTAAAGTTTTTCCATTTAATTAAAACTTTTCTCACTGTCTAACTAGACAGGCCACAAACTCCCATATGTTGTGTAAAGTGCTTGATTCTGGTAGAAATTTCATATAGTTGTTATAATAGGATTAGTCGAGGCAATAAAGCACTAAAAAGCCAAAAGTTCGGAATTATTTGCACTAAGACGTATCGGGTTTTTTGCATTCGCTTCCAAAAATTTTTTGTAAAAAATGTACCTACTTTGTGACTTATACAAACCGAAAATTGCATTGCTGCAGCCAAAAATGATTTTTTTAAACGGCTTTTGGAAGATTTAATAACTTGGTAAATGTGAGTCAGAACTGGCCCAAATCGGATTCTCGGAGGTTTTCGAGGTCGCTGATCATGATTATCAAATTGACTCACAGCCGACCTGGAGCTCAGGAACGCCGATGAACGCCATCTCCGTGGGACTCTCCCGCCCGGGGGTTTTTGGGTCGCTGAATTCAAATATGGCATCGGCGAACACTCCCCGGATACCTGGTGCACCGAAACCGAAAATCGTTAGGAGGGTTTTTTTGGGGCGATGAATTCGAATTTCACGGCAAAAACGACCCCCCGAAAATATATTGCACCGTAACCTGGCCCTGAACGTCATCTCCGTGGGACACTCCCAAAATTCATGCGGGGAAGGAGAGAAACTTGGCTTCCGGGGTTTTTTGAGTCGCTGAGTTCAAATGTGGCATGGGCGAACACTCCCCGGTCACCTGGTGCTGCGGAACCTGGACGTGGACGTCATCCCCGAGAATTTTCCTGACAAGATCGCCAAAAGCAACATGAAAATCCTTGTAAGGGCGTTTTTGAACGCCTCTACAATAATTTACGTCAATGATTTTTATTTTACTACATTTAATCTCATGTCTTGGTGACGATAGTACCCTTCATTGTAATAATAATTAATTAATATTCAGTTTCAAATAATATTGGATTAAGGCACCAAAAATATTTTTCAGTTTACCATTTAGGCGCCCCGGGCGAGTCACTCATTTGGCGCTCTTTATTATATAATAATACGTATAATGAAAAAAAAAAATTGGGTATCACATTTTTTATTGAATTTATTATTACTCTAAGCAATAATAATCCTTTATTGTCTGTCGGTCAGCTATAGACAAAACAACTAATGAAAAACAAATATAAGCAAATAGCTAAAACTTTACTTTTCAAGCCTTTTTTGTGAGCAAACCCTCTAATAAGACTAGCAAAATCTAGGTTTTCTGCAACTTGATTTTCAATGAATAGTGAGGCCAAACTGCTCAAGAAATGCACGGCGCGCGCTGATCCCCTGGGTCCGGGCCGGGTTGCCCCCTTCCCCATAAGCCGGCGATGTAAATGCATAAAAAAATCATGTTCACTGTCGCGATAAAATTCAACTAAAACTTGGACTTTACCTATGAGTGGCAAAGTTCGGCAAAACAAAGAGTTATTTAACCTTAAGGGTAATACTTTCGAAAATGAAAGTAATGGGCATTTATTAAAATCTTGGGACAGTGCATTAAGGCTTAAAGCCTAAGTACTAAGGTTCGGTGTTGTCTTAAGTGAAATAAGAGGCAGTTTATTGACACACCTTTATAGGCAGCATGTTCCACAATCTAACGACTTTAAGGATAAAGGAATGAACAAAGTGGAAAGTTCGGAGCCTATCTAGATAGGTTTAAAGGGATGCATTAGAGTAGCACTTCGTGTTACTCTAATAAAAGCTGCTGGGGGAAGAATTAAATTTGCTAATTTTCCGACGGATTATAGAAGGAAGTTTACGTAAAAAAATAAGGTCATTTAAGGGCCCACTACTCTTCTTTGCAGGCAGCAAAGGTTTCACAGTTTAGACACTCTAAGAGTAAAGAAACGAACTAAGTAAAATTCAGGGACTAACGAGATGAGCTAAAAGTGATGCATAAGAGTGGCACTCCGTGTTACTCTATAGGGATCTGCTAGGGAAGCAAAGTGATTTTTTACGTTTTGAATTAAGAATGCGAGAAATTGTCTTCTTCCTCTCTAAGTGCCGGTTCCTCCTAGAACATTGGCGATCAGTTGCATAATCTTCACTTTGTCTACAGCTGACCTAAAGTGTCGTGGTGAATAACACTTATGTTAATCATGTCAATTACAAATCACCACGCATGACATCGGGCGCGGGGGGAGAGAGAGGGTAGCAGCGGGTAGGCGCCTGTCCCGAGGACGGCGTCTGCAGGTACGACGACACATTGGGCTCCACCATGCAGCTGCGCAACGTGTCGGGGATGAACTTCCTCAGGGTCACACCGTTGATTGAGAAGTCTCAATCAACGGTCACTCACACTCACGCACAGGTCATGGAGTTCGCGCCGCGGGTCCCATCACAGATGAAGAGGCGCGGGCCCGGGGTACTAACTCGCACGGTGCGGGTACAAGTTCGAGCACTCAACACCATCCATACCATTGGCGAAGATTCTTAGGCCAAGAGGTTCTTCGGCGACCAGGACCACGCTTTTCCTCTATTTTTCCTTGAATATGAAGATAATTTATTTAAAATTAAGATTTACATATAAATGGATCCTGTTAATATAAAACCTATTCTCGTTTTATATTATTAAACGTTTTTGAAAACAATGTTTTCAAAAAAATCTGACAAGAGACCTCCACTATTTTGCCAAAGGACTTTATATTTAAACAAAGCATTTGATAGTTTAATATTTATATATTTTCACTTCTAGTGTAGTAAGCACAGGTAATTTATTCTTTTTATGTTTTAAATATCTTTTACGGACTATATTCAAAAGTATTAGGAAATATTACTTTTTTTAAACATCTTAAGACATTTAGACATATTAAAAGTAATCAATTATTTTATAATTTTTCTTTTAAGTAATTGAAAATTTATGTTTTTAAGGACAAAAAATAATTATGCTAGTATTTTCCATTTAAATTCATTTATTAATGACTATTTACAGACTTGAATTTCTTTGTCATAGTTACCTTAGTTGTAACACATGAGCGCTGAAATAAATAATCTCTAACGAAACACTTTTACAAAGCAGTCAGGTTACTGATTACTAAAAAAGAAATTAACAAGAGAAAACCTACTTATACATCTTTAATAGTACAAATTAAAAAAAAACAGTGGATGATCGGAATTGTCACATAGACATAATAATAATCAATTATCGAAAACTGCAAACAAACTTTTTATTACTGTTTCCAGCTTAAAAACTCTTATGTGTCCTGAAAAGCCTATTATCTGTCAGCCAAAACTCACCACTATAGTAGTTTCTGTCTAAATTTAATATCTAATTGTTTTCTATTTTGTTTGCAGGTCTACTCTCTATGATTCAGGGCGCTCCAGGTGCATCCAGAGCAAATGCTAAGTGTATGATGGCTCTGGGAGACTGTGAGCTGGAATCCGGTCCAGTGTGCGGGATAGACGCTACAGGACTGCCACAGACTTTCGAAAACGGCTGTATGGCATTATTCGAATCATGTCGGAGGGGCACATGTAAGTATAGTGTAAGGTTTATTTTCCATTTTAAATTAAACTTTCTATTGCTAATTATTTATTTTCGCGTAATTTTACTTGTGCCTGTGGGCCCATACCCAACGGTAGGACATTTGCTTTTTGGTAATAACGCCAGTATTGCTACGTTTGACAATTTTCTGACGCTTGGATTAAAATATTTTAAAAATACATTAAACATTAAAATACTAGTGATGGTCGGGTTTGGAGAAAGGTTACACAGTAAAGAAAAAGTTACTATGTTATTTCATAAAAGTTATTCCTCTGTTACGAAAAACAGTCGACAATATTAAAAAGCCTTTAAGAGAATCTGGTTATGTAAGACATATTCCTAGAAAAAGATACCCAAAAAGCATCGAATAAAATTAAATTCTTCTTCTTCTTCTTACCTGGGAGCCGTCTTGATTCACTACCGAAGGCAGCGCAGTCTCTTGGGCTTTTTGTGCCTAATCTCCCATTGTCTTTTATACCAATCCTCCCATTAGTTTTGTTGTTTCTACAAGTCTGTATAACCCCGAGACTGGTTAGTTGATATATTCCTGTTGGCTCATTCCTTCGTTCCTTTGGATGGGTGCCCTTATGAAGCTTTTTCCATGTCTTATTCTACTCAGGTTTCACCAGTATTTTTCGTGTTTGTTTTGGATCCATTCCCTGGTTTGCCCTCGTGCTTTGGTTTTGGTCACTCCAAGAGCAGGTTCTGGTCCAAAATATAGTGTGGATGATCCATGTCTCGCTAGCTCATCTCGCTAGCCTTCTATTCCCGAATGTCCTGGTACCCACAGGAGAGTTACCCTGTTGCGTTCTCCCAGAACTCCTAGTTCTTTTTGGTATTCCCATGTCAGCTTGGACATTACCTTAAGGTTTACTAGTGCCCCTAGTGACGCCTGGCTGTCTGTTATTATGCAGGTCCGCCTGTTTTTATAAGCCTTCCTGTTGTTGTTTTTTTTGCACAGTGCAGTAAAGCATATATTTCTGTTTAAAATACAGAACTGTGTCTTCCTAGTGGAATGGAGAAATGTGAATTTCTTATTTCATGTACACGCCCGCTCTAGTTCCCTGCTCGGTTTTGGAACCATCCGTATACCAGACGATGTCTCCAACCGTGCTGTGGTGATCGGGTTGCTGCCACTCACTTCGATCTCGAATTTTTAACCCGAAGTTTTTGTTGAATGAATATTGGGGAATCCTCTTATGTTGTTGTGTCCCAAACTAGTGTAGACACCAGTTGGTTTTTGTTGCAGTCGGAAGTAGCCTATTATTGCCTCTCCCATCTCTATAAGGTAAAGTGGTGGAAGGTCTAAGAAACACTTCGTGGCTGCTGTTGGGGTAGTTTTAATTGCTCCTGTTAGAGCCAAGCAAGCAAGTCTCTGTACCTTGGCCAGTTCTGTAACATTCAATTATATTGAATCTCCTAATGACCTATCAAGAAAACCCACTTACAGATGCAAGGCTGGTAACTACTATATTTAGTAAGTTTGTTAAAGATCATAAAATTTTCTGGCATAAAACTGGCATAATCGTCACTGGATTGCTAAATGCCGCTTTCAACGGCAAAAAAAGTAAATATTTGGGCTGGAAAAATGGGAGACAAAATAATTGGTGCATTATTTTAGAAGACAACTTAAATGGAGGCTTGTATTTAACTTTTCTTCCAAAACTTGACTAAAGGATATTCTTTTGGTAGAATGGAGTCCCTTATAATTTTCAAGAGAATTCGCAGGTGGCACTTCCAAATAGGTGTATAGGACGGCGAGAGTTTATAGTAAGACCGCCCAGGTCTCCCGATATTACACCTTTAGATTTTTATTTAGAAGGCCATAAAAAAAGGGTTTATATCACCTAGAAACCTGGAAGAGTTGAAGACTGGCATTTGGACAGAGTCACGCTTAATGTCATAAGATTTGAAAAGAGCAAGGAAAGTGTTCTAACATCGGTTGGGTCTATGCCAACAGGTTAATGAAACGCATTTTTAAGAAATGTTATGCTAAAAAGTTAGGATACAGTTATAATGGTATTATTAATGTAATTATTCCTTAAATAGTGACAAAATAGTTTTTATTATATTTCGGACACATTGTCTGATAAATGTCGAAAATAAAATTATAAACAATTTTCTTTCCAATAAGGTTTTCCAAAGAATGTCATAAATGATGTCTTTTAAAAAAGTTAGGTTTGGCTGTATTCTCTCTTTGGAGCTCCAATAGAAGCCTATAAAAAATGTTCGAGAACGTATTTTTGAATTTTAATCAATCCTATTCCCAAAGCCGCTACAAGCGGAGATCTTTTCAAAATCCCCTTTCTGTATAGACTTAGGCATTATATCGAATTCTTAAAACACTACACAGCATATTTATAATCTTTTTAAATAGAACCTGCGTATTTAGCATTCCTTGTTTTATTTATTATTTATATTTATTTATGTATCTATATTCTTCAATTATTACGTCAAAATTATAAGATATCTTCTATATTGTTGTAACAGATTTAGTTAGTACAAAATGTGCTTTAAATTACTTGCCAAATATGTAAGAAGGGACCGCTTCAGTCCATGTATCCGGGTATAATAAGTATGAGCACTAACACAGTGCACAAAATCAATTGACCCTAACGAACTAACAGATAACTTAATACAGAAACCCAGACACCTTTTAAAAATCAAGAAAACTTATTAACATTTTGGAATAACTCAGCTACTAAATATAGTAAAATACTAGAAAAAAAAGAAATTGTTTTTATATTAATAAATCAAAATAACTATGTAGCATGAATATCGGCAAATGTAAATAATGCTTTGTATTATTTAATTTACACTTTTAAGATTATTTCTTTATATCTTGGAAATGGTGCTCGACTTGTAACCGAAACGTTGATTAGTTTTCTTGATTTCTAAAAGTTTTTTTTTTGTTTCTTATTAGGTGACCTACAAGTTCAATTGAACTTGGACCTGGACCGAAGCGGTCCCTTCTCACATGTCTGCTGTGTAACCCCAAAAAAAATTTTGTAATCAAAAATATTAAATATTTGTGTTTCTTTTTTGATGATGTTTTGACGATATAAATGAGTTTTGCTTGCTGACGAGGTTTTAACTTAATTATTTTTACTTTTTCAGTTTTTGTGGAAGTCAAACCTGGCGAGTGTTAACATATTGGATACCATGGTATGAAACGACAAAAATGTTTGCCCTACATTTTTAAAATCTCCATGTTTTTGAATATACAAAAGTGATGTCAGTATTGAACGCAATCTGTATACGACTTAGTATTTTAGCTTTTTTAATTATGTAAATTTAGATATTTATTAAATTAATTGTAGATAAGTACTTACTAAAAAAATGTTTGTAAATTATCCCTGTCTTAACAATATAACGTGAACTTAAAATCTTTTTGTTTTATGCTTTGGCTGATTTATCCTTGGGTTAAGAACTGCCAAAGAAAAAGTGTTTTGTTTATAATGTGCAAATTATGGGAATGTGACTGCTTTATTAATTATCAAACAAATCTTTAAAATTGTTATAAAATACAAATTGTGTAATGTCTATTGTCTGTTAAGGGAAGGAGGGCTGCGTGAACTCCATATTTTGGTACCGTCGAATGGACGGCTTAGGAGACTCGGTTGGACTCCTGGACGCTGGACTGGAAATCATTTTAGAAATAAAATTATTAGCGTGATGTGGATCACAACATAGCCCCATCTGTGAAAGGCTCAGGCTTTCAACAAAGCAAATGTAAAAAGGTTTTGACAACTAACAGGTTTGATTCGGCAGGACACAAATCCTCACTACTGGTCTTTTAATGTTGCTAGTGGACGTTCTAATGGTCACTGGTTATATTGTCAGCACCAGGGTGTATTTGTAGCAGAGCTGTCAAAGTACTCATAAATAGTACTTCAAGTACAAGTACCAAGTTTTTAATTTTTTAAAAATTACTTCAAGTACAAGTACCAAGTATTCATTAAAATGTACTTGCATTTTCAAGTAAATTGAAAAAGTACTTGAAGTACCACCCAAGTATTTTACTTGAAGTAAATCCAAGTACTTGAAGTTAACCAAAGTACTTAAAGTAAAACAAAGTACTTGAAGTAAAACAAAGTACTTGAAGTACACCAAAGTACTTGAAGTAAACCAAAGTACTTGAAGTACATAAAAGTACTTGAAGTAATTAAAAGTACTTCAAGTAAAACAAATTATACTTGAGTAGTATTTTTTGTATTTTATTTACTTGAAGTACTTTCTTTACTTGAAGTACTTTTTTTTACTTGAAGTACTTTTTTTTTACTTCAAGTAAATCGTAATACTTCAAGTACTTAAATAAATACTTCAAGTAATTTACTTGATCAACTCAAGTAAAAATCCAAGTATCTTTATAAAAACTAATCAAGTACAAGTACAAGTAACTCCTAATAAAAAGTACTTGAAGTAAAATACTTGAAGTACAAAAAAGTACTTTAAGTAAAATTTTACTTGAAGTACTTCAAGTTTTGACAGCTCTGATTTGTAGGACTTGTCCAAGTTGTCACTTGTGTGGTGAGAGACCGTCTTCTCTGACGAGGACTTATATGCCTGGCTTAAGATACTGTTGGGATGTTTCTTTCCACTCAATTCTTTGTTGCAAATTGAAGACACGTTCTTTAGACTACCTGCTTCAAAAATGCTGCAGCAATTGTTGATTGCTTTAGTAGTTTGAAAGCAGATTTTTTTAGGTTTAATGTAATTGTGTTCAGGTATTGCAGTTAAAGCTTCTTTAATCAGTAGGAGAGTAATAGGGGTTGCATTGTTTAGGTCAGAAGTCATCGGATACCTAGGTCGGGAGTTATGGCAGGCCTCTATTTGACAGAAAATAGTGCAAAAATTTTCACTTAGAGTACATTTTGGTGCATTTACCTCGACGTGCCATATAGCGTCTTAGAGATCTATCAGGCTAGCAGGGGTATATTAGCAAAACTCGATAACCAAAATACTGGAATTTGTAGCTAATTTGTTGCTAATTAGTTGCTAAAATGAAAATTTTTTTGCTCAATCCGATTTCAATAAATCGAAATTACTGCTATATTGATATAAAAGTAGCAGACATTTTTGATAAATCGTTAATTACCTATCGACTGTATCACACGATTTTGATGCTATAAATTAGAAATATCAAAATATTATTTTATTTTTTTATTTTTTTGAAAACATGCTACCTTGAACTTCATTTTTTACCACGTTACCGTTACCAAATGTTTTCAAAAAAATAAAAAAATCTAATACTTTGATATTGCTAATTTATACCAACAAATGAGCAACAAAATTGTGTGATAAAATCGACAGGTAATTAACGATTTATCAAAAATTCCTGCTATTTTTATATCAATATAGCAGTATTTTCGATTTTTCGAAATTCGCTTAAGCAACAAAATCAACATTTTAGCAACTAATTAGCAACAAATTAGCTACAAATTCAAGTAATTTTTTTTAGCGAGTTTTGCTAATTTACCCGTGCTAGCCTGATAGAGCGCGGATAAAAAACAGTCTGTCTTGCTGATAAAATATATAAACCGAGAAATATATGCCTTAGTGGTTCTAGAGTTTCTGCTTTTCTATCACGTAAGTTAATAGGACCAGCATAGCTGGTCCTATTAACTTACGTGATAGAAAAAAGGTCTTGTGGGTGTCAAACGAGATTCTGGAAGAGCGCGCATTAAATGTTTTTTAGCTTTATTGCTGAATCGGAAGCATTTAATGTAATCGTGAACTATCTTTTTAACAAAATTGCTACCTATTAATGACCAGTACCGTTCTCGGAGTGAAGCTCATAAAACCTGTGGACCAATATGTAAAAGTTTGGTATGTTGGTGTCTGGCAATCAAAGTGGTTAGATGATGTTTATCCGGAAGTAAGGAAGGAGGATTTCATATTCCTTGTCACGTCTTGTAACTTAACAATTTTTTCTCATTGTGGATATCACAAAATTTTATTTCAAATCGAAAACTATTTTATGCGCGTTTGTAGTATTGCTTAGCAATACTATGAAAGAATATTTAACTAAAAAATCCAAAAATATTTTCTAAAATTTATCTGGGTACTTGGTATGATTTGGAGCAAAATAAAAGCTGCAAGATCTAACTATAACATAATTGAGTAGACCATATGCAAAACCCGCTAAGTGCTTCATAACAGAATTTAGGGTATTAAATAAAAACGTATAACCAAATAAAAATAGGACATTGAAAATGATTTCATTGCTGAGAAAATTGAAAATAATAATTAAAAGTCTTTAAAATAGTTGCCTATAATCCTTTAAATAATATAATTAACTTATTTAAGTTTTATTTTTGTTTATAGCGTGTTTTGCTACCATATCATGTATATAGCAGGTTTTGCAAATCATCAAGGTCGTCATATTGATTTTTAATAACTTGCAAAACCCGCTATTTTCCTTTAATTCGGACTTAATATTATTGCTTTTTTACTTTATTATTATTATTATTATTATTAATATTATTATAATTTCATAACCAAATAAATATTCAAAAATAAATGAATAGTTAAAATATACTTTATTATTATTCAAACGAGTAGTAAAAACAAATATAGAGAAATACAAGGTAAAAAAAAATAAGTCATTGACTCTGCATCCTCTTCAGGAAGTTCGAAGTCACTATTAGTAGAGCTGTCATCGTCGTTACCATCATTGTCAGCAGTATCATTTTCCTCCGAAGCAGAGAAGATGTCGTTATAGAACTTCAACTTTTCATTTTGATTCCAGTTTTCACCAAAATGTAGAAGGATCAGTTTTCTAACGTCTTTAAGCTTTGCTGGTTTAATATCAACTCCCTTATCAATAACTTCAATGAGACTGTTATTTTGGAAGTGTTTTCCTCTCTTGCATATAGATTTAGGTTCACAGCAATCAACATTATAGAACGGATCTCCTTGTATTAATGAAGTCTTGTTAGATTTACTTTGAGTGATGAAGATTTTCTTGGCCTGTTGAAATTTGAAGTGCCATTGTCCTGGCTGCTTGATTCTATTTTCGGAGTACAATTTCCAGTTTTTAACGGGACAACTATTTTCCCCTAAGTGTATGACTGAGCAATATTTGCTTATTACATCCATGTAGTCTTGGGGGCCCTCGATAACATTGCGTACCTTAATTTCTCTCTCTAATTTCCCAAATATTCGATCTGCTGGAAGAAATGAATGGCCAACAATTGGAAACCAAATCTCAATTTTTTCGATATTTTTAGGTGCTTCGTATATCAACCAAGAGCACAACATTCCTAATAAAGACTTATTTTTGTTCTGTCCTCCGCAACCATCGGAGAATAATCTTATGACCGACAGATTATTTAAGTTCGAGTTGCATAGTCTGTGATGTAAGGCTGATGCAATTTGATTGCAACCTTTAGAAAATTCATTTTCGGTCCAAACATAGCTAAATGTGTTATCCTTGTTTTGAGCAGACAGTGATGAGCCTTGACAGATTGTAAAGTTATATAAATATAACTGGCGGGAATAATATGCAGCCTGATCTGGAACTTTGGGAAGGACTAGATTCTTTTGACAATCGTAACACAAGGTTAATGCATTTTCAACTTCTAGGCGAAGTTTTTCGTAGAAGGTATCTGCATGCTTCTTGTGGTGTTTTAAGTTAAATTTAAATGTATCCCTTTTTTTCTTGTCATTCTCCAGGTTAATTTTATTTTCAAAGCTGCAACATGTAGAGCATTTATCAGAATATGGACTGTCAAAACTTATATTGAAACATTCATTAAACACGGTCCTAAAGTATTCATATTTCACGGAAAGATCTTCAGCTTGATACTTTTCATTATATAAAGTCCATAATTTTCTCGTGTTGAGCTCGCTTGGCAAGTATTGTCGTTTCGTATGTTTTCCACGAGTATAATGACTTTGAACAGGTCTAAATGTTTTAACAAATTCCTTAACTGCTTCTCGACGTGGTTGATACTTCAAAGTTTTGCGGTCGCCTCCTCTTGTTTCCTTAGGTGTCGTACCAGACTCCATAAATTTTGACACAGTCTATTTACTCGGTCTCGCTTTTCCACAATAATATTTAGAAATGCAGCTCGACAGACTCTAACATTTTCAACAACCCCACCTCTTTGCTTCGGAAGAACAAAACAGGTACTTAAATTTCTTCTTCTTTCCAGGCCTCTAGCAACGCATGTCTTTTTAGGGGTTTTGATGTAAACATGTTGTAATATGTAATTCTTTTTCCACTCTAAATCCGGAACTTGATAATATTTTTGATGTATTTTTCGCACATCCTGCATTGAAAGTTCGTTACACTGGAAAATAGATGCCTTATGTGTGCAATTTGGCTTCTTTGGTAGCCCCTTAGGTAATTGCCTATAACAAAAACATGCCATGAATAGAGGAACAGGAGAACACATAGTAGAATCAAATTGGTACAAATTTACATTCCTAATACATATTGTAAGAAAAAAAGCATTCAACAGCTACAAAATGTACCTACCTTTTCTTTTTGCAATGTTTCTTTTCCATGTTTCAGCACACCTTTTTCTTTTCCTTGAATGTGTAGGCTCTGTTTCAACAACACTTTCTTCAATATCCGACATTTTCATATAATATTTTTGCAAATTCTTAGAAACGTACTTTAACAAACCCCACACGAATGATGCTGTCTACAATCAACTAATGAAACTGCGACTGCAATGCGTAAAATTACGACGTGTTAAAACAAACTATTTTTATACCTTAAAATACCGCGAAATCTAAAAATAACTGGTTTTGCAGCCGTATTCCCAATATGCCAAATGGTCATTATAGAATATAACGCACTTTGCACAAGTTTAAACGTTTAGCTGACTTTGCATCTGTACACCTCGTGCATATAGCGGGTTTTGAAAATGTACTTACTTTTTACATCCAATTTTAAGTAGGTAATAACGCGTTTTGCAACTCAAAATATGTTTAAGTAGTTAGCTTTGACCTCTTAGAACACAATGCTGCCAATATCCCAATTTTTATTTTTTTGGCATATAGCGGGTTTTGCACATGGGCTACTCAATTGTTAACACCACTTTCACATAACAAAAATAATATGATATTCGATGGTGACACTTAACAATATTTATTTGAAACAGCTTTGTTACAATTGCTCGTGTTTTTGCACAATCAAGACTTAAATTATAAGGTATTGGTATTCTAAAAGTCTGCTGACCGCTGGAATCTAATAAATACGTATAACACCACGTAAGCTTTTTTTTTAAATAACAAGAATATAAACTATATACAAAAATAACTAGGTATTTAAAAAATTAAAAAATTGTAGTTTTTAGCATTCGGTATTTTAAATCTTAAACGATTTCTGGTTTCTTACACGTAAAATCAAGTTAGGAATACTTTTATTTGTAATAATATTTACTTATTGCGGTAGGCTATTTTTATAATTAATAATCTTAACAATCCTTTTCTATTAGTAAACATCATGGGCGGAGCGAGGTACGGGCAGGGAGGGGCAGCTGCCCCCCCTTAGAAGAGCGGTCGTTCGCTGCTAAACACTAATTCTGACGAGCTTCATTGCTTGTAACTCTTCTTATAAGACCTAAGAAACTAACAGGCTTAAAGGCTGGCTTGTGAAATCCAACTATACGTGATGTGATTTCTAATATAATTTTTGTTTACATGATTCCTTACATTCATCACCACTAACATCTGCCTTGCAATAAATAATGAAAAAATTAGGGTAGTTTTTCCACCCCCAAATAATATCTAATAGTAAAATTGATGAAAAGTATTTAAAATTCAAAATTTCACCTTGGAAATCGTCTCTCGGGGGTTTTCGGGGTCGCTGATTACAAATCAGCGCACAAAAATCGTGTAAGGGTGTTTGTACCCTCAGAAAAGAGGAAATTTTAAAAAGTCAAAATTTTACCTCGAAAATCCTCTATCGGGGGTTTTTGGGACGAATCCGTGGCCAAAAATCAAGTAAGGGTGGTTGCATGCTCATTAAAACCACCCCTATGAGTTACAGAAAAGGGGAAATTTTACAATTTAACCTCAGAAATCGTCTTTCGAGGGTCTTCGGGGTCGCTGATTACGAATCCGCGGTATAAAATCGAGTAATGCTGGTTGCACCCCAATAAAACCATCCCTAGTAGTTAAATTATTGAAAAAATAAATTACGAGTGTAATAAAATTGTTTTCAAGTTTTCATTAATTTCGAAAAAATCCAAACAAAATTTCCCCATATCTGTAATTCCTAGGTGTGCTTTTGATGGGGTGCAACCACTCTTACACGATTTTTGGCCGCGGATTCGTAATCAGCGACCCCAAAAACCCCAAAGAGATGATTCATGGGGAAAAACTTTAAATTTTCAAAATTTTCCCATTTCTGTCACTCCTAGGGGTGGTTTTAATTGGGTGCAACCACCCCCACATGATTTTTGACCGCGAATTTGTAACCAGCGACCCCTAAAACACTTCTCCATTTCTGTCACTCCTAGGAGTGGTTTTGATGGGGTGCAACCACCCTTACATGATTTTTGGCCGCGGATTCGCAACCAGCGACCCCAAAAACCCCCGAGAGACGATTTTCGAAGTAAAGATTTGAATTTTTAAAATTACTCCATTTCTGTCACTCCTAGGACTGCTTTTAATGGGGTGCAACCATTCTCACACGATTTTTGGTCGCGGATTCGTAATCAGAGACCCCTAAAACCCCCGAGAGCCAATTCTGAGGTAAAATTTTAAATTTTCAAAATTTCTCCATTTCTATCACTCCTGGGGATGGTTTCAATGGGATCACCTTCACACAATTTTTGGCCGCGAATATGTAATCAGCAACCCCGAAAACCCCCGAGAGAGGATTTTCGGGGTAAAATTTTATATTTTCAAAATGTTCTCATTTTTGTATCTCCTAGGGGTGGTGTTGATGGGATGCAACCACCCTTACGCGGATTCGTAATCAGCGACCCCAAAAACCCCCCCGAGGATTTCCGAGGTGAAATTTTGAATTTTAAAATTTTTTCATTACTTTTACTAGTGGAGATTGTTTGGGGGGTGGGAAAACTACCCTAATTTTTTCATTTTTCATTGCAAGGCAAATATTAGTGGTGGTAAATGTTCCTGAGGGTCTACAGATCACGTAAGAACAACAAAAATTAAATCGGAACTTGTTATTAACTTTTCCACATTTTCCGGCTTATTTACTGGGCTATAAAGAACCCTAAGTAAAATAAATATAAGAGCGGAGCGGGTGAAAGGGATGCGGGGTGAGAGGGGAGGCAACTGATCAGCCAATGTTGTGCGGCTTTATCGGTCGCCGCTCGCATTCATTGAAGCTATTTTAGATTTTTATATTTTTTTTTAATTAATACCTTCACTGCTCATGTAAAACTCATATGGTAAAAACAACGATCAAAACAAATATAATTTAGAATTTTCTTTGTCTGCCCCCTCCCCCTTATATACATTCCTGGCTACGCCTTTGGAAAACATGCATAAAATATGTATTTTGTGATTATATTTATTTTACTGAAATGATGTAAAAATAATATATGACAGTACAAAAACCGCCATAAGAGATCCACAGCAGATCTTTCATAACTCCTATGACTAAAATAAGTATCATAAGTTCCTGGGCAACTTTTAGATTTTTGACTAGATCTGGCATGATGCGCTACTTCCTGAACAAACGCCCTTCCTACGGTCTTGCACTTAAACTTTATTTTCGGCTCTCCAGTATTCTTTCTACTTGACGTATATCAGCTATTGTAGGTGGTCACTCTTCTAGTTGTTCAGTAAACGAAGTTGTGGACCTGAAGATTAGGTTGGGCCGTCACAATTTTTTTTTAATTTGCAGGTATCAATGTGTACATTGATCTTCAAAAATATCATAGATAGAAAAATGTCCGCAAAGGCCTGAAAATGACCCTCAAGAGCCCGGAAATTAGTTTTTTCAACTATTTTGGCCGATATCTCCCGAAATATGATACTTACGCAATTCGTGTTTAGACGAAAATAAAGAGCAGTTCATTAGCTGCAAAAATGATTTCCATCATTTTTGTTAAAAATTTAATGGTTCTTGAGATAACCGGACATTAACGGGCCGCGTATTTTTTGCACCTTCCCCGCAACTCGAAAAGCGCTCTAAGCTACTTACACTTCCAAGCGGGCGAACAAATTTTTAAATTATTCACGTAAAAATGCATTTTTTCATGATTTAAAGTTTATCTAAAAGAAAGAACCTGTAGCTATAATATCTTGTTACTGTTTTTTTTTTTTTTTTGTTTCAGTGAAATATTGAAAACTGCAGCCAAAATTAGTTTTGGCTCGATATTTAAAATCCTCCTATAAATCTGTTCATATTTTTTTTATAAAGAGTATTTTGACCAAATGCTTTTGGATAATGTGCTTTGAAATGTGTTAAATACATTCCGAAAAATTCAATAAATATTTTTTGTATATTTTATAAACATCGTGTTTTACTTAGGGCGGTTTTCCTGGATTTCCGGAATTTTAAAAAATGCTCGGGTCTATCGAGGCCCTTAGATTCCAGACTTTTGGACGATTAATCGACAAATAATGTCCGATTAAACTTGCGACGAAGCTGCAAGGCAGCACTTATACCGAGTGTATTTACAAGTGCAGCATTGGCTCGCGAACGAACTGCCGCCAAAAGAATGGGAGTGGTAATGTACAGAAGATGAATTATCACCGGTCCAGACGACAAAAGCGCCGGCACATCCAGACCTGTTGAAAATGATTTCTTGTCCGTGTTAGATGGGCTGTAACAAGCAATGTTCATGTATGAAAGCAGGACTAAAGTGCTTGATTATTTGTGGTTCATGTCATTCAGGCCTGTGTTCTAATTAAAAGGATATGTAAAATGAAGATATAATCGTAACTGAACAAGCAGAGGAGGGAGAAAAAATGGATGCAGGTAAAGATAGAGAGACAGAAGTAGAGCCAGAGACAAAAGGGCAAAAGGAAGAAACAGAAGAAGAAATAGATCAAGAGGAAAAAAGAATGGACCGAATAGACCAGGAGGAGATTGATGATGCCAACCAGGAATATGCATCCGAGACAAGCGTGATGTAAAGGTGATTAAGTTCTTAGATTTTTAGCCCCCATGATGCGCTCCTTCCTGAACAAACGCTCTTCCTACGGTCTCAGGAGCTCAAAGACTTATACCGAGAAAAATAATCACGTTTTCAACATCAAAGGTGTTAGGGAATAGATCATTCTTAGAGGTATGTTCATCGCCGTAATAATTTCGTGAATGGGAAAAAAGTGATGGATCAGTGTATCTCCAGACTCCTTGCCCCAGAATTTAATAAGAAAGTATCATAATTTTAGATTCCAAACACTGATGATTGCCGCAACCCCTTTTTTGCAAGAAGTATTAGGAAAGCCAAAAAAAACATTGGAACCATTTTTGTAGGTACTGAACAGCTCTTCATTCCTATCCAAACCTCCAATCTCTAGGTGCCATATTTCGGCAGATATAGGCCAAAAACGAATTTTTAGGTTCTTGAGGGCCATTTTCAGGCCGTTGCGGACATTTTTGCATATATGATATTTTCAGAGGTTAATGTACACATCGATACCTGTAAATTAAAAAAAAAAAATTGTGACGGCCCAACCTGATTTTCAGGTTTGGGTTTTTCCGGCCTTCATTTACTGACCTATAGCTTTCACCAAATTAATGCTAGGTCCCTAGGGTGCACTATAGCACCAACATATTTATTTTTCACATTAAACGATCTTCTCTCTTTCATAAATAACCTAATTGGCCCCCTGCATAAAATTTACTTTGATCTAAACACGTCAAATCTCTTCCTTCGCCTATTAAAGAACCATCTCCCAATTATCTTTTCTCAGAAAAAAATACTGTCGGCGTAATTACGATTAAAGTTCACGTCTGGTCTTTTAAATTTGTCCTCACAACAAAACGCTGTGTGAAGACACAAATTAACACAACAAAATAATACATTTTACAAAAAAAAGGTTAAGGCTCTAAAAACTATTTATTATTGTTTGAGAAAAACACCTGCCGTGCTGAACTATGTAATATAATAGAGATAAAAATAGATAAGAAATATGTTAGAAAGATTCTTTCTTTCTATCACTAATTGGTACTCCATATCATTTTCTCTAAGTGGCCCGTTGATATTCGGTAACGGAAATATGGTATATTATTCAACATGAAAACATAGGTTGCTTTGTGGAAAAATGAACAATCTGGAAAACTTCAAGCATTTTTTTTTATTATCAAAACCTTGAAGCCTAGTTACATTCCCGTGAGATTTGCTACGTTGCTTAATTATAGCTTTTTTTAATTTTGCTAGTATGTTCCCAGCTGACAAAAAAAAATATTATAAAATTTTAAAATCCGCTTCAGTTCTTGTACATCTCTCGATAATAAAAAAAATTTTTTTTTAAAATAACTTTCCCGAGTTGAAGTTATTAACGGGCCAGTCGGATTTTTTTAACGGTTTTGCGCATCGTGCGTGTCTACCGGTTCGTTTCAACGTTTTGTGGCAAAAAAACTTCCAAATTATTACAAAAGAGTGTGCAGGTTCTCAGCCCAGGGAAAGGGGAAAAAATCGTCCCAACGTCCCCATTGGTGCAGCCCGGGGAAAAAAACACCCCCCACGCCTCATAGATAGCCCCGGAGGAGACACCATCGCTCATCCTATTGGAAACCGTAGCTATAGTCAGGAGGGGGCAGCATCGCTCATCCTTAAACCCCTAGTTTGGAAGAAAATTGCAACCCACGCAACTTTTTTACTTTAAATGCATCCTTTTAACCATTTCCTTTTATATATTTTACTATTGATTTTTTATTTATTTCCATTATAAGTGGAAAATTTTTTAATAATTAATATCGTTTATTTACGTTACTTTTAAACCCCCTAAAATTAAAATTTTTTTAATTTTTTTTAATAATTTATAAAAATACAATCAACAACAAAACCCGCAGGGACAAATCAACCTAATTATCAGCAATAAGGTATCGCAGATGATATTCCTTTTTTGATGGCAACCAAAAAAATTTTAATAGATTTATTTCTTGGAAATTTTTTTCCAAAAGATACTTTTAACCGTACAGCACCTATTAATGTTTTTTATTTAAAATTTTTTAAACAAACCGGGAGGGGGGGGATCAAATTGTTCTCGTATAAATTAACAACCTGGGAAATTAAAAAAAACGCATTTTAACCTTTTTCAGATCAACGACAAGATTGTGTAACCCAAGATATTATTTTTAAAACCCAAAAAAAAAGAAACCCCACAACAATTTGGTCTACGTTTACAGGATTTACGGTTTTTATTTTAAAAAATTAAAAAACCCCGAAAAAAAATTATTAAAAATTTAAAACGGAATTTAATTTTAAAAAAATTTATTAATGAAAATTTCCCATAAAAAGATTCCCAACTATTTGAACAAGCTATGTGTTTAAAAAGGGAAGAAAATTTTCTATATTAAAAAAATCAAAATATTACATCTAAAAAAACAGAAATTTTTAAAAATAAAAAGGTAAAAATATCCCCAACAAACCTTTAAATTAATGAAAAAACCCAACATTTTCCAATTTAAAAACCCAAAATAACTTTATACCAAAAGACCTATAAATCCAATTTTATGAATAAAACAATTTTTTTCTTTGGCAAGCCCCCCCCGATTTTTAACAAAAAAATAATCAAAATTTTCTAAAAGACCACAACAACCAAACCAATTTTCTTTTAAAATTTAAAACGAAATGCAAAATTTGGGTATATCCCCAAAAAACCCGGGAAACCATGGAACCCCTTTAAATAAAAAACCCCTAGACCACCCAAAGAATTGGGGAAGAAGAACTATTCAACCAATGGGGTTAACCAATTAATCAAGAAAAAACCTTTTAAATTTAAACAAAATTTTAATTTAAAAAACAAAATTATTTCCAATTATGAATAAACTGAAAAAATAATTTGACGTCGTATTATTTTCCGCAACGAATATAACCCATACGAAAATTTTTCAAGGGGAAATCAAAAAATTTTCTAAACGAAAAACAAAACAGGGGGCTAAAATTTAGAAACCAAACTTAATATTTAAATAATTATACAATTCAGATCACCGAGTTTTTATACCCCAAATAAATGCTAAATTTTTAAAACATGGGAGGGGGGTTTTATTAAACCAAAATTTCCCAAAAATTATAAATTTTAAACCTTTTTAACCTTTTTTTTAGAACAGTGGACCTGTTCAAATGGGAAAATACCCAAAATTTCCATCATTTAATTTCCAAAAAAAAATTTTTTTTTATTTTTTTCCCAAACTCGACGGTTACTAGGATTTCCTTTTGACACAGGGCCGAATATGATTTAAAAAATGTTTTTTAAAAAGAAAAAATTCATTGTTTATATACAAAATAAACCTGGTATACATAACTTTAAAAATAGAAATAACCCCTCTCAAGTCAAAAAAAAAATTACCTTGATCAATCAAACGGTATAGGTGTGGGTAAACGGGCTTTTCCATTTTCCCTTTTTTGGGGGAATTTTGTATTAAATTTAAATGTTTATTAGTTTGATATGTTTTTTTTAAAAACCCCAAAAAAAAAGGAATAAAAGAAAGTTTCCAAAACGGCTGTTTGTCTTGCTAAGAAAAAAAAATGTATGAATGTTTTCGCGAGCAGCAAAGAATAAGTTCGGGACAAAAAACCCAACCGTCGGGGGCGCTCAGCAAAAAAAATAGCAGAAAATACCAGACACATGGCCAATAAATAGACAGTTATTTGCTAAAGAAACAAATGAAAAAAAAAACAAAGTCTGAACAACCCCCCCTTTAAAGGGTTCATTTTAAAAAAAAATAATAGAAATAATGATCAACAGAACAAAATATAAAATATTGTAATTTAAATCTTAACATATGAGAACATAATAAATTATAAAATGTTGTTCTACGGATTTAGCAAAATTTTGAATACTTTTTGGGTAATACACTTTGGAGACAGGTCGCAACACCATTGGTTTTTTTAATGTC